>CASCKD010000055.1:0-241543 GCA_949152435.1 Gastracanthus pulcherrimus
TCATCTTTCCGCATTGTTTCATCTTTCCGCATTGTTTCATCTTTCCGCATTGTTTCATCTTTCCGCATTGTTTCATCTTTCCGCATTGTTTCATCTTTCATCTTTCCGCATTGTTTCATCATTCATCTTTCCGCATTGTTTCATCTTTCATCTTTCCGCATTGTTTCATCTTTCATCTTTCCGCATTGTTTCATCTTTCATCTTTCCGCATTGTTTCATCTTTCATCTTTCCGCATTCTTTCATCTTTCATCTTTCCGCATTGTTTCATCTTTCATCTTTCCGCAATGTTTCATCTTTCATCTTTCCGGATTGTTTCATCTTTCATCTTCCGCATTCTTTCATCGTTCATCTTTCCGCATTGTTTCATCTTTCATCTTTCCGCATTTTTTCATCTTTCATCTTTCCGCATTGTTTCATCTTTCATCTTTCCGCATTGTTTCATCTTTCCGCATTGTTTCATCTTTCCGCATTGTTTCATCTTTCATCTTTCCGTATTGTTTCATCTTTAATCTTTCCGCATTCTTTCATCTTTCATCTTTCCGCATTCTTTCATCTTTCATCTTTCCGCATTTTTTCGTCTTTCATCTTTCCGCATTGTTTCATCTTTCATCTTTCCGCATTGTTTCATCATTCATCTTTCCGCATTGTTTCATCTTTCATCTTTCCGCATTGTTTCATCTTTCATCTTTCCGCATTGTTTCATCTTTCATCTTTCCGCATTGTTTCATCTTTCATCTTTCCGCATTTTTTCATCTTTCATCTTTCCGCATTGTTTCATCTTTCATCTTTCCGCATTGTTTCATCTTTCCGCATTGTTTCATCTTTCCGCATTGTTTCATCTTTCCGCATTGTTTCATCTTTCCGCATTGTTTCATCTTTCATCTTTCCGCATTGTTTCATCTTTCATTTTTCCGCATTGTTTCATCTTTCATCTTCCGCATTCTTTCATCTTTCATCTTTCCGCATTGTTTCATCTTTCCGCATTTTTTCATCTTTCATCTTTCCGCATTGTTTCATCTTTCATCTTTCCGCATTTTTTCATCTTTCATCTTTCCGCATTGTTTCATCTTTCATCTTTCCGCATTGTTTCATCTTTCCGCATTGTTTCATCTTTCCGCATTGTTTCATCTTTCCGCATTGTTTCATCTTTCCGCATTGTTTCATCTTTCCGCATTGTTTCATCTTTCCGCATTGTTTCATCTTTCCGCATTGTTTCATCTTTCCGCATTGTTTCATCTTTCCGCATTGTTTCATCTTTCCGCATTGTTTCATCTTTCCGCATTGTTTCATCTTTCCGCATTGTTTCATCTTTCCGCATTGTTTCATCTTTCATCTTTCCGCATTGTTTCATCATTCATCTTTCCGCATTGTTTCATCTTTCATCTTTCCGCATTGTTTCATCTTTCATCTTTCCGCATTGTTTCATCTTTCATCTTTCCGCATTCTTTCATCTTTCATCTTTCCGCATTGATTCATCTTTCATCTTTCCGCATTGTTTCATCTTTCATCTTTCCGCATTGTTTCATCTTTCATCTTTCCGCATTGTTTCATCTTTCATCTTTCCGCATTGTATCATCTTTCATCTTTCCGCATTGTTTCATCTTTCATCTTTCCGCATTGTTTCATCTTTCATCTTTCCGCATTGTTTCATCTTTCATCTTTCCGCATTGTTTCATCTTTCATCTTTCCGCATTGTTTCATCTTTCCGCATTGTTTCATCTTTCATCTTCCGCATTCTTTTATCTTTCACCTTTCCGCATTGTTTCATCTTTCATCTTTCCGCATTTTTTCATCTTTCATCTTTCCGCATGGTTTCATCTTTCATCTTTCCGCATTGTTTCATCTTTCATCTTTTCGCATTGTTTCATCTTTCCGCATTGTTTCATCTTTCATCTTCCGCATTCTTTCATCTTTCATCTTTCCGCATTGTTTCATCTTTCATCTTTCCGCATTTTTTCATCTTTCATCTTTCCGCATTGTTTCATCTTTCATCTTTCCGCATTGTTTCATCTTTCATCTTTATGCATTGTTTCATCTTTCATCTTTCCGCATTGTTTCATCTTTCATCTTTCCGCATTCTTTCATCTTTCATCTTTCCGCATTGTTTCATCTTTCATCTTTCCGCATTGTTTCATCTTTCATCTTTCCGCATTGTTTCATCTTTCATCTTTCCGCATTGTTTCATCTTTCCGCATTGTTTCATCTTTCATCTTTCCGCATTGTTTCATCTTTCATCTTTCCGCATTGTTTCATCTTTCATCTTTCCGCATTATTTCATCTTTCATCTTTCCGCATTGTTTCATCTTTCATCTTTCCGCATTGTTTCATCTTTCCGCATTGTTTCATCTTTCATCTTCCGCATTCTTTTATCTTTCACCTTTCCGCATTGTTTCATCTTTCATCTTTCCGCATTTTTTCATCTTTCATCTTTCCGCATTGTTTCATCTTTCATCTTTCCGCATTTTTTCATCTTTCATCTTTCCGCATTGTTTCATCTTTCATGTTTCCGCATTGTTTCATCTTTCATCTTTTCGCATTGTTTCATCTTTCCGCATTGTTTCATCTTTCATCTTCCGCATTCTTTCATCTTTCATCTTTCCGCATTGTTTCATCTTTCATCTTTCCGCATTTTTTCATCTTTCATCTTTCCGCATTGTTTCATCTTTCATCTTTCCGCATTGTTTCATCTTTCATCTTTATGCATTGTTTCATCTTTCATCTTTCCGCATTGTTTCATCTTTCATCTTTCCGCATTCTTTCATCTTTCATCTTTCCGCATTGTTTCATCTTTCATCTTTCCGCATTGTTTCATCTTTCATCTTTCCGCATTGTTTCATCTTTCATCTTTCCGCATTGTTTCATCTTTCCGCATTGTTTCATCTTTCCGCATTGTTTCATCTTTCATCTTTCAGCATTGTTTCATCTTTCTTCTTTCCGCATTGTTTCATCTTTCATCTTTCCGCATTGTTTCATCTTTCATCTTTCCGCATTGTTTCATCTTTCATCTTTCCGCATTGGTTCATCTTTCATCTTTCCGCATTGTTTCATCTTTCATCTTTCCACATTGTTTCATCTTTCATCTTTCCGCATTGTTTCATCTTTCCGCATTGTTTCATCTTTCCGCATTGTTTCATCTTTCCGCATTGTTTCATCTTTCCGCATTGTTTCATCTTTCATCTTCCGCATTCTTTCATCTTTCATCTTTCCGCATTGTTTCATCTTTCATCTTTCCGCATTTTTTCATCTTTCATCTTTCCGCATTATTTCATCTTTCATCTTTCCGCATTTTTTCATCTTTCATCTTTCCGCATTGTTTCATCTTTCATCTTTCCGCATTGTTTCACCTTTCATCTTTCCGCATTCTTTCATCTTTCATCTTTCCGCATTGTTTCATCTTTCATCTTTCCGCATTGTTTCATCTTTCATCTTTCCGCATTCTTTCATCTTTCATCTTTCCGCATTGTTTCATCTTTCATCTTTCCTCATTGTTTCATCTTTCATCTTTCCGCATTGTTTCATCTTTCATCTTTCCGCATTGTTTCATCTTTCATATTTCCGCATTCTTTCATCTTTCATCTTTCCGCATTGTTTCATCTTTCATCTTTCCGCATTGTTTCATCTTTCATCTTCCGCATTCTTTCATTTTTCATCTTTCCGCATTGTTTCATCTTTCATCTTTCCGCATTGTTTCATCTTTCATCTTTCCGCATTCTTTCATCTTTCATCTTTCCGCATTGTTTCATCTTTCATCTTCCGCATTCTTTCATCTTTCCGCATTGTTTCATCTTTCATCTTTCCGCATTTTTTCATCTTTCATCTTTCCGCATTGTTTCATCTTTCATCTTTCCGCATTGTTTCATCTTTCCGCATTGTTTCATCTTTCCGCATTGTTTCATCTTTCCGCATTGTTTCATCTTTCCGCATTGTTTCATCTTTCCGCATTGTTTCATCTTTCCGCATTGTTTCATCTTTCCGCATTGTTTCATCTTTCCGCATTGTTTCATCTTTCCGCATTGTTTCATCTTTCCGCATTGTTTCATCTTTCCGCATTGTTTCATCTTTCCGCATTGTTTCATCTTTCCGCATTGTTTCATCTTTCCGCATTGTTTCATCTTTCCGCATTGTTTCATCTTTCCGCATTGTTTCATCTTTCCGCATTGTTTCATCTTTCATCTTTCCGCATTGTTTCATCTTTCATCTTTCCGCATTGTTTCATCTTTCATCTTTCCGCATTTTTTCATCTTTCATCTTTCCGCATTGTTTCATCTTTCATCTTTCCGCATTGTTTCATCTTTCCGCATTGTTTCATCTTTCCGCATTGTTTCATCTTTTCGCATTGTTTCATCTTTCCGCATTGTTTCATCTTTCATCTTTCCGCATTGTTTCATCTTTCATCTTCCGCATTCTTTCATCTTTCATCTTTCCGCATTGTTTCATCTTTCATCTTTCCGCATTTTTTCATATTTCATCTTTCCGCATTGTTTCATCTTTCATCTTTCCGCATTTTTTCATCTTTCATCTTTCCGCATTGTTTCATCTTTCATCTTTCCGCATTGTTTCATCTTTCCGCTTTGTTTCATCTTTCCGCATTGTTTCATCTTTCCGCATTGTTTCATCTTTCCGCATGGTTTCATCTTTCCGCATTGTTTCATCTATCCGCATTGTTTCATCTTTCATCTTTCCGCATTTTTTCATCTTTCATCTTTCCGCATTGTTTCATCTTTCATCTTTCCGCATTGTTTCATCTTTCCGCTTTGTTTCATCTTTCCGCATTGTTTCATCTTTCCGCATTGTTTCATCTTTCCGCATGGTTTCATCTTTCCGCATTGTTTCATCTTTCCGCATTGTTTCATCTTTCCGCATTGTTTCATCTTTCCGCATTGTTTCATCTTTCCGCATTGTTTCATCTTTCATCTTTCCACATTGTTTCATCTTTCATCTTTCCGCATTCTTTCATCTTTCATCTTTCCGCATTGTTTCATCTTTCATCTTTCCGCATTGTTTCATCTTTCCGCATTGTTTCATCTTTCCGCATTGTTTCATCTTTCCGCATTGTTTCATCTTTCCGCATTGTTTCATCTTTCCGCATTGTTTCATCTTTCCGCATTGTTTCATCTTTCCGCATTGTTTCATCTTTCCGCATTGTTTCATCTTTCCGCATTGTTTCATCTTTCCGCATTGTTTCATCTTTCCGCATTGTTTCATCTTTCCGCATTGTTTCATCTTTCATCTTTCCGCATTGTTTCATCATTCATCTTTCCGCATTGTTTCATCTTTCATCTTTCCGCATTGTTTCATCTTTCATCTTTCCGCATTGTTTCATCTTTCATCTTTCCGCATTGTTTCATCTTTCATCTTTCCGCATTGTTTCATCTTTCATCTTTCCGCATTGTTTCATCTTTCCGCATTGTTTCATCTTTCATCTTCCGCATTCTTTTATCTTTCACCTTTCCGCATTGTTTCATCTTTCATCTTTCCGCATTGTTTCATCTTTCCGCATTGTTTCATCTTTCATCTTCCGCATTCTTTTATCTTTCACCTTTCCGCATTGTTTCATCTTTCATCTTTCCGCATTTTTTCATCTTTCATCTTTCCGCATTGTTTCATCTTTCATCTTTCCGCATTTTTTCATCTTTCATCTTTCGGCATTGTTTCATCTTTCATCTTTCCGCATTGTTTCATCTTTCATCTTTTCGCATTGTTTCATCTTTCATCTTTCCGCATTGTTTCATCTTTCATCTTTCCGCATTGTTTCATCTTTCATCTTTCCGCATTTTTTCATCTTTCATCTTTCCGCATTGTTTCATCTTTTATCTTTCCGCATTTTTTCATCTTTCATCTTTCCGCATTGTTTCATCTTTCATCTTTCCGCATTGTTTCATCTTTCCGCATTGTTTCATCTTTCCGCATTGTTTCATCTTTCCGCATTGTTTCATCTTTCCGCATTGTTTCATCTTTCCGCATTGTTTCATCTTTCCGCATTGTTTCATCTTTCCGCATTGTTTCATCTTTCCGCATTGTTTCATCTTTCCGCATTGTTTCATCTTTCCGCATTGTTTCATCTTTCCGCATTGTTTCATCTTTCCGCATTGTTTCATCTTTCCGCATTGTTTCATCTTTCCGCATTGTTTCATCTTTCCGCATTGTTTCATCTTTCCGCATTGTTTCATCTTTCCGCATTGTTTCATCTTTCCGCATTGTTTCATCTTTCCGCATTGTTTCATCTTTCCGCATTGTTTCATCTTTCCGCATTGTTTCATCTTTCATCTTTCCGCATTGTTTCATCTTTCATCTTTCCGCATTGTTTCATCTTTCATCTTTCCGCATTTTTTCATCTTTCATCTTTCCGCATTGTTTCATCTTTCATCTTTCCGCATTTTTTCATCTTTCATCTTTCCGCATTGTTTCATCTTTCATCTTTCCGCATTGTTTCATCTTTCCGCATTGTTTCATCTTTCCGCATTGTTTCATCTTTTCGCATTGTTTCATCTTTCCGCATTGTTTCATCTTTCATCTTTCCGCATTGTTTCATCTTTCATCTTCCGCATTCTTTCATCTTTCATCTTTCCGCATTGTTTCATCTTTCATCTTTCCGCATTTTTTCATATTTCATCTTTCCGCATTGTTTCATCTTTCATCTTTCCGCATTTTTTCATCTTTCATCTTTCCGCATTGTTTCATCTTTCATCTTTCCGCATTGTTTCATCTTTCCGCTTTGTTTCATCTTTCCGCATTGTTTCATCTTTCCGCATTGTTTCATCTTTCCGCATGGTTTCATCTTTCCGCATTGTTTCATCTATCCGCATTGTTTCATCTTTCATCTTTCCGCATTTTTTCATCTTTCATCTTTCCGCATTGTTTCATCTTTCATCTTTCCGCATTGTTTCATCTTTCCGCTTTGTTTCATCTTTCCGCATTGTTTCATCTTTCCGCATTGTTTCATCTTTCCGCATGGTTTCATCTTTCCGCATTGTTTCATCTTTCCGCATTGTTTCATCTTTCCGCATTGTTTCATCTTTCCGCATTGTTTCATCTTTCCGCATTGTTTCATCTTTCATCTTTCCACATTGTTTCATCTTTCATCTTTCCGCATTCTTTCATCTTTCATCTTTCCGCATTGTTTCATCTTTCATCTTTCCGCATTGTTTCATCTTTCCGCATTGTTTCATCTTTCCGCATTGTTTCATCTTTCCGCATTGTTTCATCTTTCCGCATTGTTTCATCTTTCCGCATTGTTTCATCTTTCCGCATTGTTTCATCTTTCCGCATTGTTTCATCTTTCCGCATTGTTTCATCTTTCCGCATTGTTTCATCTTTCCGCATTGTTTCATCTTTCCGCATTGTTTCATCTTTCCGCATTGTTTCATCTTTCATCTTTCCGCATTGTTTCATCATTCATCTTTCCGCATTGTTTCATCTTTCATCTTTCCGCATTGTTTCATCTTTCATCTTTCCGCATTGTTTCATCTTTCATCTTTCCGCATTGTTTCATCTTTCATCTTTCCGCATTGTTTCATCTTTCATCTTTCCGCATTGTTTCATCTTTCCGCATTGTTTCATCTTTCATCTTCCGCATTCTTTTATCTTTCACCTTTCCGCATTGTTTCATCTTTCATCTTTCCGCATTGTTTCATCTTTCCGCATTGTTTCATCTTTCATCTTCCGCATTCTTTTATCTTTCACCTTTCCGCATTGTTTCATCTTTCATCTTTCCGCATTTTTTCATCTTTCATCTTTCCGCATTGTTTCATCTTTCATCTTTCCGCATTTTTTCATCTTTCATCTTTCGGCATTGTTTCATCTTTCATCTTTCCGCATTGTTTCATCTTTCATCTTTTCGCATTGTTTCATCTTTCATCTTTCCGCATTGTTTCATCTTTCATCTTTCCGCATTGTTTCATCTTTCATCTTTCCGCATTTTTTCATCTTTCATCTTTCCGCATTGTTTCATCTTTTATCTTTCCGCATTTTTTCATCTTTCATCTTTCCGCATTGTTTCATCTTTCATCTTTCCGCATTGTTTCATCTTTCCGCATTGTTTCATCTTTCCGCATTGTTTCATCTTTCCGCATTGTTTCATCTTTCCGCATTGTTTCATCTTTCCGCATTGTTTCATCTTTCCGCATTGTTTCATCTTTCCGCATTGTTTCATCTTTCCGCATTGTTTCATCTTTCCGCATTGTTTCATCTTTCCGCATTGTTTCATCTTTCCGCATTGTTTCATCTTTCCGCATTGTTTCATCTTTCCGCATTGTTTCATCTTTCCGCATTGTTTCATCTTTCCGCATTGTTTCATCTTTCCGCATTGTTTCATCTTTCCGCATTGTTTCATCTTTCCGCATTGTTTCATCTTTCCGCATTGTTTCATCTTTCCGCATTGTTTCATCTTTCCGCATTGTTTCATCTTTCCGCATTGTTTCATCTTTCATCTTTCCGCATTGTTTCATCTTTCATCTTTCCGCATTGTTTCATCTTTCATCTTTCCGCATTTTTTCATCTTTCATCTTTCCGCATTGTTTCATCTTTCATCTTTCCGCATTGTTTCATCTTTCCGCATTGTTTCATCTTTCCGCATTGTTTCATCTTTCCGCATTGTTTCATCTTTCCGCATTGTTTCATCTTTCCGCATTGTTTCATCTTTCATCTTTCCGCATTTTTTCATCTTTCATCTTTCCGCATTGTTTCATCTTTCATCTTTCCGCATTGTTTCATCTTTCCGCTTTGTTTCATCTTTCCGCATTGTTTCATCTTTCCGCATTGTTTCATCTTTCCGCATGGTTTCATCTTTCCGCATTGTTTCATCTTTCCGCATTGTTTCATCTTTCCGCATTGTTTCATCTTTCCGCATTGTTTCATCTTTCCGCATTGTTTCATCTTTCATCTTTCCACATTGTTTCATCTTTCATCTTTCCGCATTCTTTCATCTTTCATCTTTCCGCATTGTTTCATCTTTCATCTTTCCGCATTGTTTCATCTTTCCGCATTGTTTCATCTTTCCGCATTGTTTCATCTTTCCGCATTGTTTCATCTTTCCGCATTGTTTCATCTTTCCGCATTGTTTCATCTTTCCGCATTGTTTCATCTTTCCGCATTGTTTCATCTTTCCGCATTGTTTCATCTTTCCGCATTGTTTCATCTTTCCGCATTGTTTCATCTTTCATCTTTCCGCATTGTTTCATCATTCATCTTTCCGCATTGTTTCATCTTTCATCTTTCCGCATTGTTTCATCTTTCATCTTTCCGCATTGTTTCATCTTTCATCTTTCCGCATTGTTTCATCTTTCATCTTTCCGCATTGTTTCATCTTTCCGCATTGTTTCATCTTTCATCTTCCGCATTCTTTTATCTTTCACCTTTCCGCATTGTTTCATCTTTCATCTTTCCGCATTTTTTCATCTTTCATCTTTCCGCATTGTTTCATCTTTCATCTTTCCGCATTTTTTCATCTTTCATCTTTCCGCATTGTTTCATCTTTCATCTTTCCGCATTGTTTCATCTTTCATCTTTTCGCATTGTTTCATCTTTCATCTTTCCGCATTGTTTCATCTTTCATCTTTCCGCATTGTTTCATCTTTCATCTTTCCGCATTTTTTCATCTTTCATCTTTCCGCATTGTTTCATCTTTCATCTTTCCGCATTGTTTCATCTTTCATCTTTCCGCATTGTTTCATCTTTCATCTTTCCGCATTGTTTCATCTTTCCGCATTGTTTCATCTTTCATCTTTCCGCATTGTTTCATCTTTCATCTTTCCGCATTGTTTCATCTTTCATCTTTCCGCATTGTTTCATCTTTCATCTTCCGCATTCTTTCATCTTTCATCTTTCCGCATTGTTTCATCTTTCATCTTTCCGCATTTTTTCATCTTTCATCTTTCCGCATTGTTTCATCTTTCATCTTTCCGCATTGTTTCATCTTTCATCTTTCCGCATTGTTTCATCTTTCCGCATTGTTTCATCTTTCATCTTTCCGCATTGTTTCATCTTTCATCTTTCCGCATTCTTTCATCTTTCATCTTTCCGCATTGTTTCATCTTTCATCTTTCCGCATTGTTTCATCTTTCCGCATTGTTTCATCTTTCCGCATTGTTTCATCTTTCCGCATTGTTTCATCTTTCATCTTTCCGCATTATTTCATCATTCATCTTTCCGCATTGTTTCATCTTTCATCTTTCCGCATTGTTTCATCTTTCATCTTTCCGCATTGTTTCATCTTTCATCTTTCCGCATTCTTTCATCTTTCATCTTTCCGCATTGTTTCATCTTTCATCTTTCCGCATTGTTTCATCTTTCATCTTTCCGCATTGTTTCATCTTTCATCTTTCCGCATTCTTTCATCTTTCATCTTTCCGCATTGTTTCATCTTTCATCTTTCCGCAATGTTTCATCTTTCATCTTTCCGCATTGTTTCATCTTTCATCTTCCGCATTCTTTCATCGTTCATCTTTCCGCATTGTTTCATCTTTCATCTTTCCGCATTTTGTCATCTTTCATCTTTCCGCATTGTTTCATCTTTCATCTTTCCGCATTGTTTCATCTTTCCGCATTGTTTCATCTTTCCGCATTGTTTCATCTTTCATCTTTCCGTATTGTTTCATCTTTCATCTTTCCGCATTCTTTCATCTTTCATCTTTCCGCATTTTTTCATCTTTCATCTTTCCGCATTGTTTCATCTTTCATCTTTCCGCATTGTTTCATCTTTCATCTTTCCGCATTGTTTCATCTTTCATCTTCCGCATTCTTTCATCTTTCATCTTTCCGCATTTTTTCATCTTTCATCTTTCCGCATTGTTCCATCTTTCATCTTTCCGCATTGTTTCATCTTTCATCTTTCCGCATTGTTTCATCTTTCATCTTCCGCATTCTTTCATCTTTCATCTTTCCGCATTGTTTCATCTTTCATCTTTCCGCATTTATTCATCTTTCATCTTTCCGCATTGTTTCATCTTTCATCTTTCCGCATTGTTTCATCTTTCATCTTTCCGCATTGTTTCAGCTTTCATCTTTCCGCATTGTTTCATTTTTCATCTTTCCGCATTGTTTCATCTTTCATCTTTCCGCATTGTTTCATCTTTCATCTTTCCGCATTGTTTCATCTTTCATATTTCCGCATTGTTTCATCTTTCATCTTCCACATTCTTTCATCTTTCATCTTTCCGCATTGTTTCATCTTTCATCTTTCCGCATTTTTCATCTTTCATCTTTCCGCATTGTTTCATCTTTCATCTTTCCGCATTTTTTCATCTTTCATCTTTCCGCATTGTTTCATCTTTCATCTTTCATCTTTCCGCATTGTTTCATCTTTCCGCATTGTTTCATCTTTCCGCATTGTTTCATCTTTCCGCATTGTTTCATCTTTCCGCATTGTTTCATCTTTCCGCATTGTTTCATCTTTCATCTTTCCGCATTGTTTCATCTTTCATCTTTCCGCATTGTTTCATCTTTCATCTTTCCGCATTGTTTCATCTTTCATCTTTCCGCATTGTTTCATCTTTCATCTTTCCGCATTTTTTCATCTTTCATCTTTCCGCATTGTTTCATCTTTCATCTTTCCGCATTGTTTCATCTTTCCGCATTGTTTCATCTTTCCGCATTGTTTCATCTTTCCGCATTATTTCATCTTTCCGCATTGTTTCATCTTTCCGCATTGTTTCATCTTTCCGCATTGTTTCATCTTTCCGCATTGTTTCATCTTTCATCTTTCCGCATTGTTTCATCTTTCATCTTTCCGCATTGTTTCATCTTTCATCTTTCCGCATTGTTTCATCTTTCATCTTTCCGCATTGTTTCATCTTTCATCTTTCCGCATTGTTTCATCTTTCATCTTTCCGCATTGTTTCATCTTTCATCTTTCCGCATTGTTTCATCTTTCATCTTTCCGCATTGTTTCATCTTTCATCTTTCCGCATTGTTTCATCTTTCATCTTTCCGCATTGTTTCATCTTTCATCTTTCCGCATTGTTTCATCTTTCATCTTTCCGCATTGTTTCATCTTTCATCTTTCCGCATTGTTTCATCTTTCATCTTTCCGCATTGTTTCATCTTTCATCTTTCCGCATTGTTTCATCTTTCATCTTTCCGCATTCTTTCAGCTTTCATCTTTTCGCATTCTTTCATCTTTCATCTTTCCGCATTGTTTCATCTTTCCGCATTTTTTCATCTTTCATCTTTCCGCATTGTTTCATCTTTCATCTTTCCGCATTTTTTCATCTTTCATCTTTCCGCATTGTTTCATCTTTCATCTTTCCGCATTGTTTCATCTTTCCGCATTGTTTCATCTTTCCGCATTGTTTCATCTTTCCGCATTGTTTCATCTTTCATCTTTCCGCATTGTTTCATCTTTCATCTTTCCGCATTGTTTCATCTTTCATCTTTCCGCATTTTTTCATCTTACATCTTTCCGCATTGTTTCATCTTTCATCTTTCCGCATTGTTTCATCTTTCATCTTTCCGCATTGTTTCATCTTTCCGCATTGTTTCATCTTTCATCTTTCCGCATTGTTTCATCTTTCATCTTTCCGCATTGTTTCATCTTTCATCTTTCCGCATTGTTTCATCTTTCATCTTTCCGCATTGTTTCATCTTTCCGCATTGTTTCATCTTTCATCTTCCGCATTCTTTCATCTTTCATCTTTCCGCATTGTTTCATCTTTCATCTTTCCGCATTTTTTCATCTTTCATCTTTCCGCATTGTTTCATCTTTCATCTTTCCGCATTTTTTCATCTTTCATCTTTCCGCATTGTTTCATCTTTCATCTTTCCGCATTGTTTCATCTTTCCGCATTGTTTCATCTTTCATCTTTCCGCATTGTTTCAACTTTCCGCATTGTTTCATCTTTCATCTTTCCGCATTGTTTCATCTTTCATCTTTCCGCATTCTTTCATCTTTCATCTTTCCGCATTGTTTCATCTTTCATCTTTCCGCATTGTTTCATCTTTCCGCATTGTTTCATCTTTCCGCATTGTTTCATCTTTCCGCATTGTTTCATCTTTCCGAATTGTTTCATCTTTCCGCATTGTTTCATCTTTCATCTTTCCGCATTGTTTCATCATTCATCTTTCCGCATTGTTTCATCTTTCATCTTTCCGCATTGTTTCATCTTTCATCTTTCCGCATTGTTTCATCTTTCATCTTTCCGCATTCTTTCATCTTTCATCTTTCCGCATTGTTTCATCTTTCATCTTTCCGCATTGTTTCATCTTTCATCTTTCCGCATTGATTCATCTTTCATCTTTCCGCATTCTTTCATCTTTCATCTTTCCGCATTGTTTCATCTTTCATCTTTCCGCAATGTTTCATCTTTCATCTTTCCGCATTGTTTCATCTTTCATCTTCCGCATTCTTTCATCTTTCATCTTTCCGCATTGTTTCATCTTTCCGCATTGTTTCATCTTTCATCTTTCCGTATTGTTTCATCTTTCATCTTTCCGCATTGTTTCATCTTTCATCTTTCCGCATTTTTTCATCTTTCATCTTTCCGCATTGTTTCATCTTTCATCTTTCCGCATTGTTTCATCTTTCCGCATTGTTTCATCTTTCCGCATTGTTTCATCTTTCCGCATTGTTTCATCTTTCATCTTTCCGCATTGTTTCATCTTTCATCTTCCGCATTCTTTCATCTATCATCTTTCCGCATTGTTTCATCTTTCATCTTTCCGCATTTTTTCATCTTTAATCTTTCCGCATTGTTTCATCTTTCATCTTTCCGCATTTTTTCATCTTTCATCTTTCCGCATTGTTTCATCTTTCATCTTTCCGCATTGTTTCATCTTTCCGCATTGTTTCATCTTTCATCTTTCCGTATTGTTTCATCTTTCATCTTTCCGCATTTTTTCATCTTTCATCTTTCCGCATTGTTTCATCTTTCATCTTTCCGCATTGTTTCATATTTCATCTTTCCGCATTGTTTCATCTTTCATCTTCCGCATTCTTTCATCTTTCATCTTTCCGCATTGTTTCATCTTTCATCTTTCCGCATTTTTTCATCTTTCATCTTTCCGCATTGTTTCATCTTTCATCTTTCCGCATTGTTTCATCTTTCATCTTTCCGCATTGTTTCATCTTTCATCTTTCCGCATTGTTTCATCTTTCATCTTTCCGCATTGTTTCATCTTTCATCTTTCCGCATTGTTTCATCTTTCATCTTTCCGCATTGTTTCATCTTTCATCTTTCCGCATTGTTTCATCTTTCATCTTCCGCATTCTTTCATCTTTCATCTTTCCGCATTGTTTCATCTTTCATCTTTCCGCATTTTTTCATCTTTCATCTTTCCGCATTGTTTCATCTTTCATCTTTCCGCATTTTTTCATCTTTCATCTTTCCGCATTGTTTCATCTTTCATCTTTCCGCATTGTTTCATCTTTCATCTTTCCGCATTTTTTCATCTTTCATCTTTCCGCATTGTTTCATCTTTCATCTTTCCGCATTGTTTCATCTTTCCGCATTGTTTCATCTTTCATCTTTCCGCATTGTTTCATCTTTCATCTTTCCGCATTGTTTCATCTTTCATCTTACCGCATTGTTTCATCTTTCATCTTTCCGCATTGTTTCATCTTTCATCTTTCCGCATTGTTTCATCTTTCATCTTTCCGCATTGTTTCATCTTTCATCTTTCCGCATTGTTTCATCTTTCATCTTTCCGAATTCTTTCATCTTTCATCTTTTCGCATTGTTTCATCTTTCATCTTTCCGCATTCTTTCATCTCTCATCTTTCCGCATTTTTTCATCTTTCATCTTTCCGCATTGTTTCATCTTTCATCTTTCCGCATTCTTTCATCTTTCATCTTTCCGCATTTTTTCATCTTTCATCTTTCCGCATTGTTTCATCTTTCATCTTTCCGCATTTTTTCATCTTTCATCTTTCCGCATTTTTTCATCTTTCATCTTTCCGCATTGTTTCATCTTTCATCTTTCCGCATTGTTTCATCTTTCATCTTTCCGCATTGTTTCATTTTTCCGCATTGTTTCATCTTTCATCTTTCCACATTGTTTCATCTTTCATCTTTCCGCATTCTTTCATCTTTCATCTTTCCGCATTGTTTCATCTTTCATCTTTCCGCATTGTTTCATCTTTCATCTTTCCGCATTCTTTCATCTTTCATCTTTCCGCATTCTTTCATCTTTCATCTTTCCGCATTGTTTCATCTTTCATCTTTCCGCATTGTTTCATCTTTCCGCATTGTTTCATCTTTCATCTTCCGCATTCTTTCATCTTTCATCTTTCCGCATTGTTTCATCTTTCATCTTTCCGCATTTTTTCATCTTTCATCTTTCCGCATTGTTTCATCTTTCATCTTTCCGCATTGTTTCATCTTTCATCTTTCCGCATTGTTTCATCTTTCCGCATTGTTTCATCTTTCCGCATTGTTTCATCTTTCCGCATTGTTTCATCTGTCCGCATTGTTTCATCTTTCCGCATTGTTTCATCTGTCCGCATTGTTTCATCTTTCCGCATTGTTTCCTCTTTCCGCATTGTTTCATCTTTCCGCATTGTTTCATCTTTCATCTTCCGCATTCTTTCATCTTTCATCTTTCCGCTTTGTTTCATCTTTCCGCATTGTTTCATCTTTCATCTTCCGCATTCTTTCATCTTTCCGCATTGTTTCATCTTTCATCTTTCCGCATTTTTTCATCTTTCATCTTTCCGCATTGTTTCATCTTTCATCTTTCCGCATTGTTTCATCTTTCCGCATTGTTTCATCTTTCCGCATTGTTTCATCTTTCCGCATTGTTTCATCTGTCCGCATTGTTTCATCTTTCCGCATTGTTTCATCTTTCCGCATTGTTTCATCTTTCCGCATTGTTTCATCTTTCCGCATTGTTTCATCTTTCCGCATTGTTTCATCTTTCCGCATTGTTTCATCTTTCATCTTTCCGCATTGTTTCATCTTTCATCTTTCCGCATTGTTTCATCTTTCATCTTTCCGCATTGTTTCATCTTTCATCTTTCCGCATTGTTTCATCTTTCATCTTTCCGCATTCTTTCATCTTTCATCTTTCCGCATTGTTTCATCTTTCATCTTTCCGCATTGTTTCATCTTTCATCTTTCCGCATTGTTTCATCTTTCATCTTTCCGCATTTTTTCATCTTTCATCTTTCCGCATTGTTTCATCTTTCATCTTTCCGCATTGTTTCATCTTTCCGCATTGTTTCATCTTTCCGCATTGTTTCATCTTTCATCTTTCCGCATTGTTTCATCTTTCATCTTCCGCATTCTTTCATCTTTCATCTTTCCCCATTGTTTCATCTTTCATCTTTCCGCATTTTTTCATCTTTCATCTTTCCGCATTGTTTCATCTTTCATCTTTCCGCATTTTTTCATCTTTCATCTTTCCGCATTGTTTCATCATTCATCTTTCCGCATTGTTTCATCTTTCATCTTTCCGCATTTTTTCATCTTTCATCTTTCCGCATTGTTTCATCTTTCATCTTTCCGCATTTTTTCATCTTTCATCTTTCCGCATTGTTTCATCTTTCATCTTTCCGCATTGTTTCATCTTTCCGCATTGTTTCATCTTTCATCTTTCCGCATTGTTTCATCTTTCATCTTTCCGCATTCTTTCATCTTTCATCTTTCCGCATTGTTTCATCTTTCATCTTTCCGCATTGTTTCATCTTTCATCTTTCCGCATTCTTTCATCTTTCATCTTTCCGCATTGTTTCATCTTTCATCTTTCCGCAATGTTTCATCTTTCATCTTTCCGCATTGTTTCATCTTTCATCTTCCGCATTCTTTCATCTTTCATCTTTCCGCATTGTTTCATCTTTCATCTTTCCGCATTTTTTCATCTTTCATCTTTTCGCATTGTTTCATCTTTCATCTTTCCGCATTGTTTCATCTTTCCGCATTGTTTCATCTTTCATCTTTCCGTATTGTTTCATCTTTCATCTTTCCGCATTCTTTCATCTTTCATCTTTCCGCATTTTATCATCTTTCATCTTTCCGCATTGTTTCATCTTTCATCTTTCCGCATTGTTTCATCTTTCATCTTTCCGCATTGTTTCATCTTTCCGCATTGTTTCATCTTTCATCTTTCCGCATTGTTTCATCTTTCATCTTTCCGCATTGTTTCATCTTTCATCTTTCCGCATTGTTTCATCTTTCATCTTTCCGCATTGTTTCATCTTTCATCTTTCCGCATTGTTTCATCTTTCATCTTTCCGCATTGTTTCATCTTTCATCTTTCCGCATTGTTTCATCTTTCATCTTTCCGCATTGTTTCATCTTTCATCTTTCCGCATTGTTTCATCTTCCATCTTTCCGCATTGTTTCATCTTTCATCTTTCCGCATTGTTTCATCTTTCATCTTTCCGCATTGTTTCATCTTTCATCTTTCCGCATTTTTTCATCTTTCATCTTTCCGCATTGTTTCATCTTTCATCTTTCCGCATATTTTCATCTTTCATCTTTCCGCATTGTTTCATCTTTCATCTTTCCGCATTCTTTCATCTTTCATCTTTCCGCATTGTTTCATCTTTCCGCATTGTTTCATCTTTCCGCATTGTTTCATCTTTCCGCATTGTTTCATCTTTCCGCATTGTTTCATCTTTCCGCATTGTTTCATCTTTCCGCATTGTTTCATCTTTCCGCATTGTTTCATCTTTCATCTTTCCGCATTGTTTCATCTTTCATCTTTCCGCATTGTTTCATCTTTCATCTTTCCGCATTGTTTCATCTTTCATCTTTCCGCATTGTTTCATCTTTCATCTTTCCGCATTGTTTCATCTTTCATCTTTCCGCATTGTTTCATCTTTCATCTTTCCGCATTGTTTCATCTTTCATCTTTCCGCATTTTTTCATCTTTCATCTTTCCGCATTGTTTCATCTTTCATCTTTCCGCATTGTTTCATCTTTCCGCATTGTTTCATCTTTCATCTTTCCGCATTGTTTCATCTTTCATCTTTCCGCATTGTTTCATCTTTCATCTTTCCGCATTGTTTCATCTTTCATCTTTCCGCATTGTTTCATCTTTCATCTTTCCGCATTCTTTCATCTTTCATCTTTCCGCATTGTTTCATCTTTCCGCATTCTTTCATCTTTCATCTTTCCGCATTGTTTCATCTTTCCGCATTGTTTCATCTTTCCGCATTGTTTCATCTTTCCGCATTGTTTCATCTTTCCGCATTGTTTCATCGTTCCGCATTGTTTCATCTTTCCGCATTGTTTCATCTTTCCGCATTGTTTCATCTTTCATCTTTCCGCATTGTTTCATCTTTCATCTTTCCGCATTGTTTCATCTTTCATCTTTCCGCATTGTTTCATCTTTCATCTTTCCGCATTGTTTCATCTTTCATCTTTCCGCATTCTTTCATCTTTCATCTTTCCGCATTGTTTCATCTTTCATCTTTCCGCATTGTTTCATCTTTCATCTTTCCGCATTGTTTCATCTTTCATCTTTCCGCATTTTTTCATCTTTCATCTTTCCGCATTGTTTCATCTTTCATCTTTCCGCATTGTTTCATCTTTCCGCATTGTTTCATCTTTCATCTTTCCGCATTGTTTCATCTTTCATCTTTCCGCATTGTTTCATCTTTCATCTTTCCGCATTGTTTCATCTTTCATCTTTCCGCATTGTTTCATCTTTCATCTTTCCGCATTGTTTCATCTTTCATCTTTCCGCATTGTTTCATCTTTCATCTTTCCGCATTGTTTCATCTTTCCGCATTGTTTCATCTTTCATCTTTCCGCATTGTTTCATCTTTCCGCATTGTTTCATCTTTCCGCATTGTTTCATCTTTCCGCATTGTTTCATCTTTCATCTTTCCGCATTGTTTCATCTTTCATCTTCCGCATTCTTTCATCTATCATCTTTCCGCATTGTTTCATCTTTCATCTTTCCGCATTGTTTCATCTTTCATCTTTCCGCATTTTTTCATCTTTCATCTTTCCGCATTGTTTCATCTTTCATCTTTCCGCATTGTTTCATCTTTCCGCATTGTTTCATCTTTCATCTTTCCGTATTGTTTCATCTTTCATCTTTCCGCATTCTTTCATCTTTCATCTTTCCGCATTTTTTCATCTTTCATCTTTCCGCATTGTTTCATCTTTCATCTTTCCGCATTGTTTCATCTTTCATCTTTCCGCATTGTTTCATCTTTCATCTTTCCGCATTGTTTCATCTTTCATCTTCCGCATTCTTTCATCTTTCATCTTTCCGCATTGTTTCATCTTTCATCTTTCCGCATTTTTTCATCTTTCATCTTTCCGCATTGTTTCATCTTTCATCTTTCCGCATTGTTTCATCTTTCATCTTTCCGCATTGTTTCATCTTTCATCTTTCCGCATTGTTTCATCTTTCATCTTTCCGCATTGTTTCATCTTTCATCTTTCCGCATTGTTTCATCTTTCATCTTTCCGCATTGTTTCATCTTTCATCTTTCCGCATTGTTTCATCTTTCATCTTTCCGCATTTTTTCATCTTTCATCTTTCCGCATTGTTTCATCTTTCATCTTTCCGCATTGTTTCATCTTTCCGCATTGTTTCATCTTTCATCTTTCCGCATTGTTTCATCTTTCATCTTCCGCATTCTTTCATCTTTCATCTTTCCGCATTGTTTCATCTTTCATCTTTCCGCATTTTTTCATCTTTCATCTTTCCGCATTGTTTCATCTTTCATCTTTCCGCATTTTTTCATCTTTCATCTTTCCGCATTGTTTCATCTTTCATCTTTCCGCATTGTTTCATCTTTCATCTTTCCGCATTGTTTCATCTTTCCGCATTGTTTCATCTTTCATCTTCCGCATTGTTTCATCTTTCATCTTTCCGCATTGTTTCATCTTTAATCTTTCCGCATTGTTTCATCTTTCATCTTTCCGCATTGTTTCATCTTTCATCTTCCTCATTCTTTCATCTTTTATCTTTCCGCATTGTTTCATCTTTCATCTTTCCGCATTGTTTCATCTTTCATCTTTCCGCATTGTTTCATCTTTCATCTTTCCGCATTGTTTCATCTTTCATCTTTCCGCATTGTTTCATCTTTCATCTTTCCGCATTGTTTCATCTTTCATCTTTCCGCATTGTTTCATCTTTCATCTTTCCGCATTGTTTCATCTTTCCGCATTGTTTCATCTTTCATCTTCCGCATTCTTTCATCTTTCATCTTTCCGCATTCTTTCAGCTTTCATCTTTTCGCATTCTTTCATCTTTCATCTTTCCGCATTGTTTCATCTTTCATCTTTCCGCATTTTTTCATCTTTCATCTTTCCGCATTGTTTCATCTTTCATCTTTCCGCATTTTTTCATCTTTCATCTTTCCGCATTGTTTCATCTTTCATCTTTCCGCATTGTTTCATCTTTCCGCATTGTTTCATCTTTCCGCATTGTTTCATCTTTCCGCATTGTTTCATCTTTCATCTTTCCGCATTGTTTCATCTTTCATCTTTCCGCATTGTTTCATCTTTCATCTTTCCGCATTTTTTCATCTTACATCTTTCCGCATTGTTTCATCTTTCATCTTTCCGCATTGTTTCATCTTTCATCTTTCCGCATTGTTTCATCTTTCCGCATTGTTTCATCTTTCATCTTTCCGCATTGTTTCATCTTTCATCTTTCCGCATTGTTTCATCTTTCATCTTTCCGCATTGTTTCATCTTTCCGCATTGTTTCATCTTTCATCTTCCGCATTCTTTCATCTTTCATCTTTCCGCATTGTTTCATCTTTCATCTTTCCGCATTTTTTCATCTTTCATCTTTCCGCATTGTTTCATCTTTCATCTTTCCGCATTTTTTCATCTTTCATCTTTCCGCATTGTTTCATCTTTCATCTTTCCGCATTGTTTCATCTTTCCGCATTGTTTCATCTTTCATCTTTCCGCATTGTTTCATCTTTCCGCATTGTTTCATCTTTCATCTTTCCGCATTGTTTCATCTTTCATCTTTCCGCATTCTTTCATCTTTCATCTTTCCGCATTGTTTCATATTTCATCTTTCCGCATTTTTTCATCTTTCCGCATTGTTTCATCTTTCCGCATTGTTTCATCTTTCCGCATTGTTTCATCTTTCCGCATTGTTTCATCTTTCCGAATTGTTTCATCTTTCCGCATTGTTTCATCTTTCATCTTTCCGCATTGTTTCATCATTCATCTTTCCGCATTGTTTCATCTTTCATCTTTCCGCATTGTTTCATCTTTCATCTTTCCGCATTGTTTCATCTTTCCGCATTGTTTCATCTTTCATCTTTCCGCATTCTTTCATCTTTCATCTTTCCGCATTGTTTCATCTTTCATCTTTCCGCAATGTTTCATCTTTCATCTTTCCGCATTGTTTCATCTTTCATCTTCCGCATTCTTTCATCTTTCATCTTTCCGCATTGTTTCATCTTTCCGCATTGTTTCATCTTTCATCTTTCCGTATTGTTTCATCTTTCATCTTTCCGCATTGTTTCATCTTTCATCTTTCCGCATTTTTTCATCTTTCATCTTTCCGCATTGTTTCATCTTTCATCTTTCCGCATTGTTTCATCTTTCCGCATTGTTTCATCTTTCATCTTTCCGCATTGTTTCATCTTTCATCTTCCGCATTCTTTCATCTATCATCTTTCCGCATTGTTTCATCTTTCATCTTTCCGCATTTTTTCATCTTTAATCTTTCCGCATTGTTTCATCTTTCATCTTTCCGCATTTTTTCATCTTTCATCTTTCCGCATTGTTTCATCTTTCATCTTTCCGCATTGTTTCATCTTTCCGCATTGTTTCATCTTTCATCTTTCCGTATTGTATCATCTTTCATCTTTCCGCATTTTTTCATCTTTCATCTTTCCGCATTGTTTCATCTTTCATCTTTCCGCATTGTTTCATATTTCATCTTTCCGCATTGTTTCATCTTTCATCTTCCGCATTCTTTCATCTTTCATCTTTCCGCATTGTTTCATCTTTCATCTTTCCGCATTTTTTCATCTTTCATCTTTCCGCATTGTTTCATCTTTCATCTTTCCGCATTGTTTCATCTTTCATCTTTCCGCATTGTTTCATCTTTCATCTTTCCGCATTGTTTCATCTTTCATCTTTCCGCATTGTTTCATCTTTCATCTTTCCGCATTGTTTCAGCTTTCATCTTTCCGCATTGTTTCATCTTTCATCTTTCCGCATTGTTTCATCTTTCATCTTCCGCATTGTTTCATCTTTCATCTTTCCGCATTGTTTCATCTTTCATCTTTCCGCATTTTTTCATCTTTCATCTTTCCGCATTGTTTCATCTTTCATCTTTCCGCATTTTTTCATCTTTCATCTTTCCGCATTGTTTCATCTTTCATCTTTCCGCATTGTTTCATCTTTCATCTTTCCGCATTTTTTCATCTTTCATCTTTCCGCATTGTTTCATCTTTCATCTTTCCGCATTGTTTCATCTTTCCGCATTGTTTCATCTTTCATCTTTCCGCATTGTTTCATCTTTCATCTTTCCGAATTCTTTCATCTTTCATCTTTTCGCATTGTTTCATCTTTCATCTTTCCGCATTCTTTCATCTCTCATCTTTCCGCATTTTTTCATCTTTCATCTTTCCGCATTGTTTCATCTTTCATCTTTCCGCATTCTTTCATCTTTCATCTTTCCGCATTTTTTCATCTTTCATCTTTCCGCATTGTTTCATCTTTCATCTTTCCGCATTTTTTCATCTTTCATCTTTCCGCATTTTTTCATCTTTCATCTTTCCGCATTGATTCATCTTTCATATTTCCGCATTGTTTCATCTTTCATCTTTCCGCATTGTTTCATTTTTCCGCATTGTTTCATCTTTCATCTTTCCACATTGTTTCATCTTTCATCTTTCCGCATTCTTTCATCTTTCATCTTTCCGCATTGTTTCATCTTTCATCTTTCCGCATTGTTTCATCTTTCATCTTTCCGCATTCTTTCATCTTTCATCTTTCCGCATTGTTTCATCTTTCATCTTTCCGCATTGTTTCATCTTTCCGCATTGTTTCATCTTTCATCTTCCGCATTCTTTCATCTTTCATCTTTCCGCATTGTTTCATCTTTCATCTTTCCGCATTTTTTCATCTTTCATCTTTCCGCATTGTTTCATCTTTCATCTTTCCGCATTGTTTCATCTTTCATCTTTCCGCATTGTTTCATCTTTCCGCATTGTTTCATCTTTCCGCATTGTTTCATCTTTCCGCATTGTTTCATCTGTCCGCATTGTTTCATCTTTCCACATTGTTTCATCTGTCCGCATTGTTTCATCTTTCCGCATTGTTTCATCTTTCCGCATTGTTTCATCTTTCCGCATTGTTTCATCTTTCATCTTCCGCATTCTTTCATCTTTCATCTTTCCGCTTTGTTTCATCTTTCCGCATTGTTTCATCTTTCATCTTCCGCATTCTTTCATCTTTCCGCATTGTTTCATCTTTCATCTTTCCGCATTTTTTCATCTTTCATCTTCCGCATTCTTTCATCTTTCCGCATTGTTTCATCTTTCATCTTTCCGCATTTTTTCATCTTTCATCTTTCCGCATTGTTTCATCTTTCATCTTTCCGCATTGTTTCATCTTTCCGCATTGTTTCATCTTTCCGCATTGTTTCATCTTTCCGCATTGTTTCATCTGTCCGCATTGTTTCATCTTTCCGCATTGTTTCATCTTTCCGCATTGTTTCATCTTTCCGCATTGTTTCATCTTTCCGCATTGTTTCATCTTTCCGCATTGTTTCATCTTTCATCTTTCCGCATTGTTTCATCTTTCATCTTTCCGCATTGTTTCATCTTTCATCTTTCCGCATTGTTTCATCTTTCATCTTTCCGCATTGTTTCATCTTTCATCTTTCCGCATTCTTTCATCTTTCATCTTTCCGCATTGTTTCATCTTTCATCTTTCCGCATTGTTTCATCTTTCATCTTTCCGCATTGTTTCATGTTTCATCTTTCCGCATTTTTTCATCTTTCATCTTTCCGCATTGTTTCATCTTTCATCTTTCCGCATTGTTTCATCTTTCCGCATTGTTTCATCTTTCCGCATTGTTTCATCTTTCCGCATTGTTTCATCTTTCCGCATTGTTTCATCTTTCCGCATTGTTTCATCTTTCATCTTTCCGCATTGTTTCATCTTTCATCTTCCGCATTCTTTCATCTTTCATCTTTCCCCATTGTTTCATCTTTCATCTTTCCGCATTTTTTCATCTTTCATCTTTCCGCATTGTTTCATCTTTCATCTTTCCGCATTTTTTCATCTTTCATCTTTCCGCATTGTTTCATCATTCATCTTTCCGCATTGTTTCATCTTTCATCTTTCCGCATTTTTTCATCTTTCATCTTTCCGCATTGTTTCATCTTTCATCTTTCCGCATTTTTTCATCTTTCATCTTTCCGCATTGTTTCATCTTTCATCTTTCCGCATTGTTTCATCTTTCCGCATTGTTTCATCTTTCATCTTTCCGCATTGTTTCATCTTTCATCTTTCCGCATTCTTTCATCTTTCATCTTTCCGCATTGTTTCATCTTTCATCTTTCCGCAATGTTTCATCTTTCATCTTTCCGCATTGTTTCATCTTTCATCTTCCGCATTCTTTCATCTTTCATCTTTCCGCATTGTTTCATCTTTCATCTTTCCGCATTTTTTCATCTTTCATCTTTTCGCATTGTTTCATCTTTCATCTTTCCGCATTGTTTCATCTTTCCGCATTGTTTCATCTTTCATCTTTCCGTATTGTTTCATCTTTCATCTTTCCACATTCTTTCATCTTTCATCTTTCCGCATTTTATCATCTTTCATCTTTCCGCATTGTTTCATCTTTCATCTTTCCGCATTGTTTCATCTTTCATCTTTCCGCATTGTTTCATCTTTCATCTTCCGCATTCTTTCATCTTTCATCTTTCCGCATTGTTTCATCTTTCATCTTTCCGCATTTTTTCATCTTTCATCTTTCCGCATTGTTTCATCTTTCATCTTTCCGCATTGTTTCATCTTTCATCTTTCCGCATTGTTTCATCTTTCATCTTTCCGCATTGTTTCATCTTTCATCTTTCCGCATTGTTTCATCTTTCATCTTTCCGCATTGTTTCATCTTTCATCTTTCCGCATTGTTTCATCTTCCATCTTTCCGCATTGTTTCATCTTTCATCTTTCCGCATTGTTTCATCTTTCATCTTTCCGCATTGTTTCATCTTTCATCTTTCCGCATTTTTTCATCTTTCATCTTTCCGCATTGTTTCATCTTTCATCTTTCCGCATTTTTTCATCTTTCATCTTTCCGCATTGTTTCATCTTTCATCTTTCCGCATTCTTTCATCTTTCATCTTTCCGCATTGTTTCATCTTTCCGCATTGTTTCATCTTTCCGCATTGTTTCATCTTTCCGCATTGTTTCATCTTTCCGCATTGTTTCATCTTTCCGCATTGTTTCATCTTTCCGCATTGTTTCATCTTTCATCTTTCCGCATTGTTTCATCTTTCATCTTTCCGCATTGTTTCATCTTTCATCTTTCCGCATTGTTTCATCTTTCATCTTTCCGCATTGTTTCATCTTTCATCTTTCCGCATTGTTTCATCTTTCATCTTTCCGCATTGTTTCATCTTTCATCTTTCCGCATTGTTTCATCTTTCATCTTTCCGCATTGTTTCATCTTTCATCTTTCCGCATTGTTTCATCTTTCATCTTTCCGCATTGTTTCATCTTTCCGCATTGTTTCATCTTTCCGCATTGTTTCATCTTTCATCTTTCCGCATTGTTTCATCTTTCATCTTTCCGCATTGTTTCATCTTTCATCTTTCCGCATTGTTTCATCTTTCATCTTTCCGCATTGTTTCATCTTTCATCTTTCCGCATTCTTTCATCTTTCATCTTTCCGCATTGTTTCATCTTTCCGCATTCTTTCATCTTTCATCTTTCCGCATTGTTTCATCTTTCCGCATTGTTTCATCTTTCCGCATTGTTTCATCTTTCCGCATTGTTTCATCTTTCCGCATTGTTCCATCGTTCCGCATTGTTTCATCTTTCCGCATTGTTTCATCTTTCCGCATTGTTTCATCTTTCATCTTTCCGCATTGTTTCATCTTTCATCTTTCCGCATTGTTTCAACTTTCATCTTTCCGCATTGTTTCATCTTTCATCTTTCCGCATTGTTTCATCTTTCATCTTTCCGCATTCTTTCATCTTTCATCTTTCCGCATTGTTTCATCTTTCATCTTTCCGCATTGTTTCATCTTTCATCTTTCCGCATTGTTTCATCTTTCATCTTTCCGCATTTTTTCATCTTTCATCTTTCCGCATTGTTTCATCTTTCATCTTTCCGCATTGTTTCATCTTTCCGCATTGTTTCATCTTTCATCTTTCCGCATTGTTTCATCTTTCATCTTCCGCATTCTTTCATCTTTCATCTTTCCGCATTGTTTCATCTTTCATCTTTCCGCATTTTTTCATCTTTCATCTTTCCGCATTGTTTCATCTTTCATCTTTCCGCATTTTTTCATCTTTCATCTTTCCGCATTGTTTCATCTTTCATCTTTCCGCATTGTTTCATCTTTCATCTTTCCGCATTGTTTCATCTTTCATCTTTCCGCATTTTTTCATCTTTCATCTTTCCGCATTGTTTCATCTTTCATCTTCCGCATTCTTTCATCTTTCATCTTTCCGCATTGTTTCATCTTTCATCTTTCCGCATTTTTTCATCTTTCATCTTTTCGCATTGTTTCATCTTTCATCTTTCCGCATTGTTTCATCTTTCCGCATTGTTTCATCTTTCATCTTTCCGTATTGTTTCATCTTTCATCTTTCCGCATTGTTTCATCTTTCATCTTTCCGCATTTTTTCATCTTTCATCTTTCCGCATTGTTTCATCTTTCATCTTTCCGCATTGTTTCATCTTTCCGCATTGTTTCATCTTTCATCTTTCCGCATTGTTTCATCTTTCATCTTCCGCATTCTTTCATCTATCATCTTTCCGCATTGTTTCATCTTTCATCTTTCCGCATTTTTTCATCTTTAATCTTTCCGCATTGTTTCATCTTTCATCTTTCCGCATTTTATCATCTTTCATCTTTCCGCATTGTTTCATCTTTCATCTTTCCGCATTGTTTCATCTTTCCGCATTGTTTCATCTTTCATCTTTCCGTATTGTTTCATCTTTCATCTTTCCGCATTCTTTCATCTTTCATCTTTCCGCATTTTTTCATCTTTCATCTTTCCGCATTGTTTCATCTTTCATCTTTCCGCATTGTTTCATCTTTCATCTTTCCGCATTGTTTCATCTTTCATCTTTCCGCATTGTTTCATCTTTCATCTTCCGCATTCTTTCATCTTTCATCTTTCCGCATTGTTTCATCTTTCATCTTTCCGCATTTTTTCATCTTTCATCTTTCCGCATTGTTTCATCTTTCATCTTTCCGCATTGTTTCATCTTTCATCTTTCCGCATTGTTTCATCTTTCATCTTTCCGCATTGTTTCATCTTTCATCTTTCCGCATTCTTTCATCTTTCATCTTTCCGCATTGTTTCATCTTTCATCTTTCCGCATTGTTTCATCTTTCATCTTTCCGCATTGTTTCATCTTTCATCTTTCCGCATTTTTTCATCTTTCATCTTTCCGCATTGTTTCATCTTTCATCTTTCCGCATTGTTTCATCTTTCCGCATTGTTTCATCTTTCATCTTTCCGCATTGTTTCATCTTTCATCTTCCGCATTCTTTCATCTTTCATCTTTCCGCATTGTTTCATCTTTCATCTTTCCGCATTTTTTCATCTTTCATCTTTCCGCATTGTTTCATCTTTCATCTTTCCGCATTTTTTCATCTTTCATCTTTCCGCATTGTTTCATCTTTCATCTTTCCGCATTGTTTCATCTTTCATCTTTCCGCATTGTTTCATCTTTCATCTTTCCGCATTTTTTCATCTTTCATCTTTCCGCATTGTTTCATCTTTCATCTTCCGCATTCTTTCATCTTTCATCTTTCCGCATTGTTTCATCTTTCATCTTTCCGCATTTTTTCATCTTTCATCTTTTCGCATTGTTTCATCTTTCATCTTTCCGCATTGTTTCATCTTTCCGCATTGTTTCATCTTTCATCTTTCCGTATTGTTTCATCTTTCATCTTTCCGCATTGTTTCATCTTTCATCTTTCCGCATTTTTTCATCTTTCATCTTTCCGCATTGTTTCATCTTTCATCTTTCCGCATTGTTTCATCTTTCCGCATTGTTTCATCTTTCATCTTTCCGCATTGTTTCATCTTTCATCTTCCGCATTCTTTCATCTATCATCTTTCCGCATTGTTTCATCTTTCATCTTTCCGCATTTTTTCATCTTTAATCTTTCCGCATTGTTTCATCTTTCATCTTTCCGCATTTTTTCATCTTTCATCTTTCCGCATTGTTTCATCTTTCATCTTCCCGCATTGTTTCATCTTTCCGCATTGTTTCATCTTTCATCTTTCCGTATTGTTTCATCTTTCATCTTTCCGCATTCTTTCATCTTTCATCTTTCCGCATTTTTTCATCTTTCATCTTTCCGCATTGTTTCATCTTTCATCTTTCCGCATTGTTTCATCTTTCATCTTTCCGCATTGTTTCATCTTTCATCTTTCCGCATTGTTTCATCTTTCATCTTCCGCATTCTTTCATCTTTCATCTTTACGCATTGTTTCATCTTTCATCTTTCCGCATTTTTTCATCTTTCATCTTTCCGCATTGTTTCATCTTTCATCTTTCCGCATTGTTTCATCTTTCATCTTTCCGCATTGTTTCATCTTTCATCTTTCCGCATTGTTTCATCTTTCATCTTTCCGCATTGTTTCATCTTTCATCTTTCCGCATTGTTTCATCTTTCATCTTTCCGCATTGTTTCATCTTTCATCTTTCCGCATTGTTTCATCTTTCATCTTCCGCATTCTTTCATCTTTCATCTTTCCGCATTGTTTCATCTTTCATCTTTCCGCATTTTTTCATCTTTCATCTTTCCGCATTGTTTCATCTTTCATCTTCCCGCATTTTTTCATCTTTCATCTTTCCGCATTGTTTCATCTTTCATCTTTCCGCATTGTTTCATCTTTCATCTTTCCGCATTTTTTCATCTTTCATCTTTCCGCATTGTTTCATCTTTCATCTTTCCGCATTGTTTCATCTTTCCGCATTGTTTCATCTTTCCGCATTGTTTCATCTTTCCGCATTGTTTCATCTTTCCGCATTGTTTCATCTTTCCGCATTGTTTCTTCTTTCCGCATTGTTTCATCTTTCATCTTTCCGCATTGTTTCATCTTTCATCTTTCCGCATTGTTTCATCTTTCATCTTACCGCATTGTTTCATCTTTCATCTTTCCGCATTGTTTCATCTTTCATCTTTCCGCATTGTTTCATCTTTCATCTTTCCGCATTGTTTCATCTATCATCTTTCCGCATTGTTTCATCTTTCATCTTTCCGCATTCTTTCATCTTTCATCTATTCTCATTGTTTCATCTTTCATCTTTCCGCATTCTTTCATCTCTCATCTTTCCGCATTTTTTCATCTTTCATCTTTCCGCATTGTTTCATCTTTCATCTTTCCGCATTCTTTCATCTTTCATCTTTCCGCATTTTTTCATCTTTCATCTTTCCGCATTGTTTCATCTTTCATCTTTCCGCATTTTTTCATCTTTCATCTTTCCGCATTTTTTCATCTTTCATCTTTCCGCATTGTTTCATCTTTCATCTTTCCGCATTGTTTCATCTTTCATCTTTCCGCATTGTTTCATCTTTCCGCATTGTTTCATCTTTCCGCATTGTTTCATCTTTCCGCATTGTTTCATCTTTCCGCATTGTTTCATCTTTCCGCATTGTTTCATCTTTCATCTTTCCACATTGTTTCATCTTTCATCTTTCCGCATTCTTTCATCTTTCATCTTTCCGCATTGTTTCATCTTTCATCTTTCCGCATTGTTTCATCTTTCATCTTTCCGCATTCTTTCATCTTTCATCTTTCCGCATTGTTTCATCTTTCATCTTTCCGCATTGTTTCATCTTTCCGCATTGTTTCATCTTTCATCTTCCGCATTCTTTCATCTTTCATCTTTCCGCATTGTTTCATCTTTCATCTTTCCGCATTTTTTCATCTTTCATCTTTCCGCATTGTTTCATCTTTCATCTTTCCGCATTGTTTCATCTTTCATCTTTCCGCATTGTTTCATCTTTCATCTTTCCGCATTCTTTCATCTTTCATCTTTCCGCATTCTTTCATCTTTCATCTTTCCGCATTGTTTCATCTTTCATCTTTCCGCATTGTTTCATCTTTCATCTTTCCGCATTGTTTCATCTTTCATCTTTCCGCATTTTTTCATCTTTCATCTTTCCGCATTGTTTCATCTTTCATCTTTCCGCATTGTTTCATCTTTCCGCATTGTTTCATCTTTCCGCATTGTTTCATCTTTCATCTTTCCGCATTGTTTCATCTTTCATCTTCCGCATTCTTTCATCTTTCATCTTTCCCCATTGTTTCATCTTTCATCTTTCCGCATTTTTTCATCTTTCATCTTTCCGCATTGTTTCATCTTTCATCTTTCCGCATTTTTTCATCTTTCATCTTTCCGCATTGTTTCATCTTTCATCTTTCCGCATTGTTTCATCTTTCATCTTTCCGCATTTTTTCATCTTTCATCTTTCCGCATTGTTTCATCTTTCATCTTTCCGCATTTTTTCATCTTTCATCTTTCCGCATTGTTTCATCTTTCATCTTTCCGCATTGTTTCATCTTTCCGCATTGTTTCATCTTTCATCTTTCCGCATTGTTTCATCTTTCATCTTTCCGCATTCTTTCATCTTTCATCTTTCCGCATTGTTTCATCTTTCATCTTTCCGCAATGTTTCATCTTTCATCTTTCCGCATTGTTTCATCTTTCATCTTCCGCATTCTTTCATCTTTCACCTTTCCGCATTGTTTCATCTTTCATCTTTCCGCATTTTTTCATCTTTCATCTTTTCGCATTGTTTCATCTTTCATCTTTCCGCATTGTTTCATCTTTCCGCATTGTTTCATCTTTCATCTTTCCGTATTGTTTCATCTTTCATCTTTCCGCATTCTTTCATCTTTCATCTTTCCGCATTTTATCATCTTTCATCTTTCCGCATTGTTTCATCTTTCATCTTTCCGCATTGTTTCATCTTTCATCTTTCCGCATTGTTTCATCTTTCATCTTCCGCATTCTTTCATCTTTCATCTTTCCGCATTGTTTCATCTTTCATCTTTCCGCATTTTTTCATCTTTCATCTTTCCGCATTGTTTCATCTTTCATCTTTCCGCATTTTTTCATCTTTCATCTTTCCGCATTTTTTCATCTTTCATCTTTCCGCATTGTTTCATCTTTCATCTTTCCGCATTGTTTCATCTTTCATCTTTCCGCATTGTTTCATCTTTCCGCATTGTTTCATCTTTCCGCATTGTTTCATCTTTCATCTTTCCACATTGTTTCATCTTTCATCTTTCCGCATTCTTTCATCTTTCATCTTTCCGCATTGTTTCATCTTTCATCTTTCCGCATTGTTTCATCTTTCATCTTTCCGCATTCTTTCATCTTTCATCTTTCCGCATTGTTTCATCTTTCATCTTTCCGCATTGTTTCATCTTTCCGCATTGTTTCATCTTTCATCTTCCGCATTCTTTCATCTTTCATCTTTCCGCATTGTTTCATCTTTCATCTTTCCGCATTTTTTCATCTTTCATCTTTCCGCATTGTTTCATCTTTCATCTTTCCGCATTGTTTCATCTTTCATCTTTCCGCATTGTTTCATCTTTCCGCATTGTTTCATCTTTCCGCATTGTTTCATCTTTCCGCATTGTTTCATCTGTCCGCATTGTTTCATCTTTCCGCATTGTTTCATCTGTCCGCATTGTTTCATCTTTCCGCATTGTTTCATCTTTCCGCATTGTTTCATCTTTCCGCATTGTTTCATCTTTCATCTTCCGCATTCTTTCATCTTTCATCTTTCCGCTCTGTTTCATCTTTCCGCATTGTTTCATCTTTCATCTTCCGCATTCTTTCATCTTTCCGCATTGTTTCATCTTTCATCTTTCCGCATTTTTTCATCTTTCATCTTTCCGCATTGTTTCATCTTTCATCTTTCCGCATTGTTTCATCTTTCCGCATTGTTTCATCTTTCCGCATTGTTTCATCTTTCCGCATTGTTTCATCTGTCCGCATTGTTTCATCTTTCCGCATTGTTTCATCTTTCCGCATTGTTTCATCTTTCCGCATTGTTTCATCTTTCCGCATTGTTTCATCTTTCCGCATTGTTTCATCTTTCCGCATTGTTTCATCTTTCCGCATTGTTTCATCTTTCCGCATTGTTTCATCTTTCATCTTTCCGCATTGTTTCATCTTTCATCTTTCCGCATTGTTTCATCTTTCATCTTTCCGCATTGTTTCATCTTTCATCTTTCCGCATTGTTTCATCTTTCATCTTTCCGCATTCTTTCATCTTTCATCTTTCCGCATTCTTTCATCTTTCATCTTTCCGCATTGTTTCATCTTTCATCTTTCCGCATTGTTTCATCTTTCATCTTTCCGCATTGTTTCATCTTTCATCTTTCCGCATTTTTTCATCTTTCATCTTTCCGCATTGTTTCATCTTTCATCTTTCCGCATTGTTTCATCTTTCCGCATTGTTTCATCTTTCCGCATTGTTTCATCTTTCCGCATTGTTTCATCTTTCATCTTTCCGCATTGTTTCATCTTTCATCTTTCCGCATTGTTTCATCTTTCATCTTTCCACATTGTTTCATCTTTCATCTTTCCGCATTGTTTCATCTTTCATCTTTCCGCATTCTTTCATCTTTCATCTTTCCGCATTGTTTCATCTTTCATCTTTCCGCATTGTTTCATCTTTCATCTTTCCGCATTGTTTCATCTTTCATCTTTCCGCATTTTTTCATCTTTCATCTTTCCGCATTGTTTCATCTTTCATCTTTCCGCATTGTTTCATCTTTCCGCATTGTTTCATCTTTCATCTTTCCGCATTGTTTCATCTTTCATCTTCCGCATTCTTTCATCTTTCATCTTTCCGCATTGTTTCATCTTTCATCTTTCCGCATTTTTTCATCTTTCATCTTTCCGCATTGTTTCATCTTTCATCTTTCCGCATTTTTTCATCTTTCATCTTTCCGCATTGTTTCATCTTTCATCTTTCCGCATTGTTTCATCTTTCATCTTTCCGCATTTTTTCATCTTTCATCTTTCCGCATTGTTTCATCTTTCATCTTTCCGCATTTTTTCATCTTTCATCTTTCCGGATTGTTTCATCTTTCATCTTTCCGCATTGTTTCATCTTTCCGCATTGTTTCATCTTTCCGCATTGTTTCATCTTTCCGCATTGTTTCATCTTTCCGCATTGTTTCATCTTTCCGCATTGTTTCATCTTTCCGCATTGTTTCATCTTTCCGCATTGTTTCATCTTTCCGCATTGTTTCATCTTTCCGCATTGTTTCATCTTTCCGCATTGTTTCATCTTTCCGCATTGTTTCATCTTTCCGCATTGTTTCATCTTTCCGCATTGTTTCATCTTTCCGCATTGTTTCATCTTTCCGCATTGTTTCATCTTTCCGCATTGTTTCATCTTTCCGCATTGTTTCATCTTTCCGCATTGTTTCATCTTTCCGCATTGTTTCATCTTTCCGCATTGTTTCATCTTTCCGCATTGTTTCATCTTTCCGCATTGTTTCATCTTTCCGCATTGTTTCATATTTCATCTTTCCGCATTGTTTCATCATTCATCTTTCCGCATTGTTTCATCTTTCATCTTTCCGCATTGTTTCATCTTTCATCTTTCCGCATTGTTTCATCTTTCATCTTTCCGCATTGTTTCATCTTTCATCTTTCCGCATTGTTTCATCTTTCATCTTTCCGCATTGTTTCATCTTTCATCTTTCCGCATTGTTTCATCTTTCATCTTTCCGCATTGTTTCATCTTTCATCTTTCCGCATTGTTTCATCTTTCATCTTTCCGCATTGTTTCATCTTTAATCTTTCCGCATTGTTTCGTCTTTCATCTTTCCGCATTCTTTCATCTTTCATCTTTCCGCATTCTTTCATCTTTCATCTTTCCGCATTGTTTCATCTTTCATCTTTCCGCATTTTTTCATCTTTCATCTTTCCGCATTGTTTCATCTTTCATCTTTCCGCATTTTTTCATCTTTCATCTTTCCGCATTGTTTCATCTTTCATCTTTCCGCATTGTTTCATCTTTCCGCATTGTTTCATCTTTCATCTTTCCGCATTGTTTCATCTTTCATCTTTCCGCATGGTTTCATCTTTCATCTTTCCGCATTGTTTCATCTTTCATCTTTCCGCATTGTTTCATCTTTCATCTTTCCGCATTGTTTCATCTTTCATCTTTCCGCATTGTTTCATCTTTCCGCATTGTCTCATCTTTCATCTTCCGCATTCTTTCATCTTTCATCTTTCCGCATTGTTTCATCTTTCATCTTTCCGCATTTTTTTAACTTTCCGCATTGTTTCATCTTTCATCTTTCCGCATTGTTTCATCTTTCATCTTTCCGCATTTTTTCATCTTTCATCTTTCCGCATTGTTTCATCTTTCCGCATTGTTTCATCTTTCATCTTTCCGCATTGTTTCATCTTTCATCTTTCCGCATTGTTTCATCTTTCCGCATTGTTTCATCTTTCATCTTTCCGCATTGTTTCATCTTTCCGCATTGTTTCATCTTTCATCTTTCCGCATTGTTTCATCTTTCATCTAACGCATTCTTTCATCTTTCATCTTTCCGCATTGTTTCATCTTTCATCTTTCCGCATTCTTTCATCTTTCATCTTTCCGCATTGTTTCATCTTTCATCTTCCGCATTCTTTCATCTTTCATCTTTTCGCATTGTTTCATCTTTCATCTTTCCGCATTGTTTCATCTTTCCGCATTGTTTCATCTTTCATCTTTCCGCATTGTTTCATCTTTCATCTTTCCGCATTGTTTCATCTTTCATCTTTCCGCATTGTTTCATCTTTCATCTTTCCGCATTGTTTCATCTTTCCGCATTGTTTCATCTTTCATCTTCCGCATTGTTTCATCTTTCATCTTTCCGCATTGTTTCATCTTTCATCTTTCCGCATTGTTTCATCTTTCCGCATTGTTTCATCTTTCATCTTCCGCATTGTTTCATCTTTCATCTTTCCGCATTTTTTCATCTTTCATCTTTCCGCATTGTTTCATCTTTCATCTTTCCGCATTTTTTCATCTTTCATCTTTCCGCATTGTTTCATCTTTCATCTTTCCGCATTGTTTCATCTTTCATCTTTCCGCATTGTTTCATCTTTCATCTTTCCGCATTGTTTCATCTTTCATCTTTCCGCATTGTTTCATCTTTCCGCATTGTTTCATCTTTCATCTTCCGCATTGTTTCATCTTTCATCTTTCCGCATTTTTTCATCTTTCATCTTTCCGCATTGTTTCATCTTTCATCTTTCCGCATTTTTTCATCTTTCATCTTTCCGCATTGTTTCATCTTTCATCTTTCCGCATTGTTTCATCTTTCATCTTTCCGCATTGTTTCATCTTTCATCTTCCGCATTCTTTCATCTTTCATCTTTCCGAATTGTTTCATCTTTCATCTTTCCGCATTTTTTCATCTTTCGTCTTTCCGCATTGTTTCATCTTTCATCTTTCCGCATTGTTTCATCTTTCCGCATTGTTTCATCTTTCCGCATTGTTTCATCTTTCCGCATTGTTTCATCTTTCCGCATTGTTTCATCTTTCCGCATTGTTTCATCTTTCCGCATTGTTTCATCTTTCCGCATTGTTTCATCTTTCCGCATTGTTTCATCTTTCCGCATTGTTTCATCTTTCATCTTTCCGCATTGTTTCATCTTTCATCTTTCCGCATTGTTTCATCTTTCATCTTTCCGCATTGTTTCATCTTTCATCTTTCCGCATTGTTTCATCTTTCATCTTTCCGCATTGTTTTATCTTTCATCTTTCCGCATTCTTTCATCTTTCATCTTTCCGCATTGTTTCATCTTTCATCTTTCCGCATTTTTTCATCTTTCATCTTTCCGCATTGTTTCATCTTTCATCTTTCCGCATTGTTTCATCTTTCATCTTTCCGCATTGTTTCATCTTTCATCTTTCCGCATTCTTTCATCTTTCATCTTTCCGCATTGTTTCATCTTTCATCTTTCCGCATTTTTTCATCTTTCATCTTTCCGCATTGTTTCATCTTTCATCTTTCCGCATTGTTTCATCTTTCATCTTTCCGCATTGTTTCATCTTTTATCTTTCCGCATTGTTTCATCTTTCATCTTTCCGCATTGTTTCATCTTTCCGCATTGTTTCATCTTTCATCTTCCGCATTGTTTCATCTTTCATCTTTCCGCATTGTTTCATCTTTCATCTTTCCGCATTGTTTCATCTTTCATCTTTCCGAATTGTTTCATCTTTCATCTTTCCGCATTGTTTCATCTTTCATCTTTCCGCATTGTTTCATCTTTCATCTTTCCGCATTGTTTCATCTTTCATCTTTCCGCATTGCTTCATCTTTCATCTTTCCGCATTGTTTCATCTTTCATCTTTCCGCATTGTTTCATCTTTTTCTCTTTCCGCATTGTTTCATCTTTCATCTTTCCGCATTGTTTCATCTTTCATCTTTCCGCATTGTTTCATCTTTCATCTTTCCGCATTGTTTCATCTTTCATCTTTCCGCATTTTTTCATCTTTCATCTTTCCGCATTGTTTCATCTTTCATCTTTCCGCATTGTTTCATCTTTCCGCATTGTTTCATCTTTCCGCATTGTTTCATCTTTCCGCATTGTTTCATCTTTCCGCATTGTTTCATCTTTCCGCATTGTTTCATCTTTCCGCATTCTTTCATCTTTCCGCATTCTTTCATCTTTCCGCATTGTTTCATCTTTCCGCATTGTTTCATCTTTCCGCATTGTTTCATCTTTCCGCATTGTTTCATCTTTCCGCATTGTTTCATCTTTCCGCATTGTTTCATCTTTCCGCATTGTTTCATCTTTCCGCATTGTTTCATCTTTCCGCATTGTTTCATCTTTCCGCATTGTTTCATCTTTCCGCATTGTTTCATCTTTCCGCATTGTTTCATCTTTCATCTTTCCGCATTGTTTCATCTTTCATCTTTCCGCATTCTTTCATCTTTCATCTTTCCGCATTGTTTCATCTTTCATCTATCCGCATTGTTTCATCTTTCCGCATTGTTTCATCTTTCCGCATTGTTTCATCTTTCCGCATTGTTTCATCATTCATCTTTCCGCATTGTTTCATCTTTCATCTTTCCGCATTGTTTCATCTTTCATCTTTCCGCATTGTTTCATCTTTCATCTTTCCGCATTGTTTCATCTTTCATCTTTCCGCATTTTTTCATCTTTCGTCTTTCCGCATTGTTTCATCTTTCATCTTTCCGCATTGTTTCATCTTTCCGCATTGTTTCATCTTTCCGCATTGTTTCATCTTTCCGCATTGTTTCATCTTTCCGCATTGTTTCATCTTTCCGCATTGTTTCATCTTTCCGCATTGTTTCATCTTTCCGCATTGTTTCATCTTTCCGCATTGTTTCATCTTTCCGCATTGTTTCATCTTTCCGCATTGTTTCATCTTTCCGCATTGTTTCATCTTTCCGCATTGTTTCATCTTTCATCTTTCCGCATTGTTTCATCTTTCATCTTTCCGCATTGTTTCATCTTTCATCTTTCCGCATTGTTTCATCTTTCATCTTTCCGCATTGTTTCATCTTTCATCTTTCCGCATTGTTTCATCTTTCATCTTTCCGCATTCTTTCATCTTTCATCTTTCCGCATTGTTTCATCTTTCATCTTTCCGCATTGTTTCATCTTTCATCTTTCCGCATTGTTTCATCTTTCATCTTTCCGCATTTTTTCATCTTTCATCTTTCCGCATTGTTTCATCTTTCATCTTTCCGCATTGTTTCATCTTTCCGCATTGTTTCATCTTTCATCTTTCCGCATTGTTTCATCTTTCATCTTCCGCATTCTTTCATCTTTCATCTTTCCGCATTGTTTCATCTTTCATCTTTCCGCATTTTTTCATCTTTCATCTTTCCGCATTGTTTCATCTTTCATCTTTCCGCATTTTTTCATCTTTCATCTTTCCGCATTGTTTCATCTTTCATCTTTCCGCATTGTTTCATCTTTCATCTTTCCGCATTGTTTCATCTTTCATCTTTCCGCATTTTTTCATCTTTCATCTTTCCGCATTGTTTCATCTTTCATCTTCCGCATTCTTTCATCTTTCATCTTTCCGCATTGTTTCATCTTTCATCTTTCCGCATTTTTTCATCTTTCATCTTTTCGCATTGTTTCATCTTTCATCTTTCCGCATTGTTTCATCTTTCCGCATTGTTTCATCTTTCATCTTTCCGTATTGTTTCATCTTTCATCTTTCCGCATTGTTTCATCTTTCATCTTTCCGCATTTTTTCATCTTTCATCTTTCCGCATTGTTTCATCTTTCATCTTTCCGCATTGTTTCATCTTTCCGCATTGTTTCATCTTTCATCTTTCCGCATTGTTTCATCTTTCATCTTCCGCATTCTTTCATCTATCATCTTTCCGCATTGTTTCATCTTTCATCTTTCCGCATTTTTTCATCTTTAATCTTTCCGCATTGTTTCATCTTTCATCTTTCCGCATTTTATCATCTTTCATCTTTCCGCATTGTTTCATCTTTCATCTTTCCGCATTGTTTCATCTTTCCGCATTGTTTCATCTTTCATCTTTCCGTATTGTTTCATCTTTCATCTTTCCGCATTCTTTCATCTTTCATCTTTCCGCATTTTTTCATCTTTCATCTTTCCGCATTGTTTCATCTTTCATCTTTCCGCATTGTTTCATCTTTCATCTTTCCGCATTGTTTCATCTTTCATCTTTCCGCATTGTTTCATCTTTCATCTTCCGCATTCTTTCATCTTTCATCTTTCCGCATTGTTTCATCTTTCATCTTTCCGCATTTTTTCATCTTTCATCTTTCCGCATTGTTTCATCTTTCATCTTTCCGCATTGTTTCATCTTTCATCTTTCCGCATTGTTTCATCTTTCATCTTTCCGCATTGTTTCATCTTTCATCTTTCCGCATTCTTTCATCTTTCATCTTTCCGCATTGTTTCATCTTTCATCTTTCCGCATTGTTTCATCTTTCATCTTTCCGCATTGTTTCATCTTTCATCTTTCCGCATTTTTTCATCTTTCATCTTTCCGCATTGTTTCATCTTTCATCTTTCCGCATTGTTTCATCTTTCCGCATTGTTTCATCTTTCATCTTTCCGCATTGTTTCATCTTTCATCTTCCGCATTCTTTCATCTTTCATCTTTCCGCATTGTTTCATCTTTCATCTTTCCGCATTTTTTCATCTTTCATCTTTCCGCATTGTTTCATCTTTCATCTTTCCGCATTTTTTCATCTTTCATCTTTCCGCATTGTTTCATCTTTCATCTTTCCGCATTGTTTCATCTTTCATCTTTCCGCATTGTTTCATCTTTCATCTTTCCGCATTTTTTCATCTTTCATCTTTCCGCATTGTTTCATCTTTCATCTTCCGCATTCTTTCATCTTTCATCTTTCCGCATTGTTTCATCTTTCATCTTTCCGCATTTTTTCATCTTTCATCTTTTCGCATTGTTTCATCTTTCATCTTTCCGCATTGTTTCATCTTTCCGCATTGTTTCATCTTTCATCTTTCCGTATTGTTTCATCTTTCATCTTTCCGCATTGTTTCATCTTTCATCTTTCCGCATTTTTTCATCTTTCATCTTTCCGCATTGTTTCATCTTTCATCTTTCCGCATTGTTTCATCTTTCATCTTTCCGCATTGTTTCATCTTTCATCTTTCCGCATTCTTTCATCTTTCATCTTTCCGCATTGTTTCATCTTTCATCTTTCCGCATTTTTTCATCTTTCATCTTTCCGCATTGTTTCATCTTTCATCTTTCCGCATTGTTTCATCTTTCATCTTTCCGCATTGTTTCATCTTTTATCTTTCCGCATTGTTTCATCTTTCATCTTTCCGCATTGTTTCATCTTTCCGCATTGTTTCATCTTTCATCTTCCGCATTGTTTCATCTTTCATCTTTCCGCATTGTTTCATCTTTCATCTTTCCGCATTGTTTCATCTTTCATCTTTCCGAATTGTTTCATCTTTCATCTTTCCGCATTGTTTCATCTTTCATCTTTCCGCATTGTTTCATCTTTCATCTTTCCGCATTGTTTCATCTTTCATCTTTCCGCATTGCTTCATCTTTCATCTTTCCGCATTGTTTCATCTTTCATCTTTCCGCATTGTTTCATCTTTTTCTCTTTCCGCATTGTTTCATCTTTCATCTTTCCGCATTGTTTCATCTTTCATCTTTCCGCATTGTTTCATCTTTCATCTTTCCGCATTGTTTCATCTTTCATCTTTCCGCATTTTTTCATCTTTCATCTTTCCGCATTGTTTCATCTTTCATCTTTCCGCATTGTTTCATCTTTCCGCATTGTTTCATCTTTCCGCATTGTTTCATCTTTCCGCATTGTTTCATCTTTCCGCATTGTTTCATCTTTCCGCATTCTTTCATCTTTCCGCATTCTTTCATCTTTCCGCATTGTTTCATCTTTCCGCATTGTTTCATCTTTCCGCATTGTTTCATCTTTCCGCATTGCTTCATCTTTCCGCATTGTTTCATCTTTCCGCATTGTTTCATCTTTCCGCATTGTTTCATCTTTCCGCATTGTTTCATCTTTCCGCATTGTTTCATCTTTCCGCATTGTTTCATCTTTCCGCATTGTTTCATCTTTCCGCATTGTTTCATCTTTCATCTTTCCGCATTGTTTCATCTTTCATCTTTCCGCATTCTTTCATCTTTCATCTTTCCGCATTGTTTCATCTTTCATCTATCCGCATTGTTTCATCTTTCCGCATTGTTTCATCTTTCCGCATTGTTTCATCTTTCCGCATTGTTTCATCATTCATCTTTCCGCATTGTTTCATCTTTCATCTTTCCGCATTGTTTCATCTTTCATCTTTCCGCATTGTTTCATCTTTCATCTTTCCGCATTGTTTCATCTTTCATCTTTCCGCATTGTTTCATCTTTCATCTTTCCGCATTGTTTCATCTTTCCGCATTGTTTCATCTTTCATCTTCCGCATTGTTTCATCTTTCATCTTTCCGCATTTTTTCATCTTTCATCTTTCCGCATTGTTTCATCTTTCATCTTTCCGCATTTTTTCATCTTTCATCTTTCCGCATTGTTTCATCTTTCATCTTTCCGCATTGTTTCATCTTTCATCTTTCCGCATTGTTTCATCTTTCATCTTCCGCATTCTTTCATCTTTCATCTTTCCGAATTGTTTCATCTTTCATCTTTCCGCATTGTTTCATCTTTCATCTTTCCGCATTGTTTCATCTTTCATCTTTCCGCATTGTTTCATCTTTCATCTTTCCGCATTTTTTCATCTTTCGTCTTTCCGCATTGTTTCATCTTTCATCTTTCCGCATTGTTTCATCTTTCCGCATTGTTTCATCTTTCCGCATTGTTTCATCTTTCCGCATTGTTTCATCTTTCCGCATTGTTTCATCTTTCCGCATTGTTTCATCTTTCCGCATTGTTTCATCTTTCCGCATTGTTTCATCTTTCCGCATTGTTTCATCTTTCATCTTTCCGCATTGTTTCATCTTTCATCTTTCCGCATTGTTTCATCTTTCATCTTTCCGCATTGTTTCATCTTTCATCTTTCCGCATTGTTTCATCTTTCATCTTTCCGCATTGTTTCATCTTTCATCTTTCCGCATTCTTTCATCTTTCATCTTTCCGCATTGTTTCATCTTTCATCTTTCCGCATTGTTTCATCTTTCATCTTTCCGCATTTTTTCATCTTTCATCTTTCCGCATTGTTTCATCTTTCATCTTTCCGCATTGTTTCATCTTTCCGCATTGTTTCATCTTTCATCTTTCCGCATTGTTTCATCTTTCATCTTCCGCATTCTTTCATCTTTCATCTTTCCGCATTGTTTCATCTTTCATCTTTCCGCATTTTTTCATCTTTCATCTTTCCGCATTGTTTCATCTTTCATCTTTCCGCATTTTTTCATCTTTCATCTTTCCGCATTGTTTCATCTTTCATCTTTCCGCATTGTTTCATCTTTCATCTTTCCGCATTGTTTCATCTTTCATCTTTCCGCATTTTTTCATCTTTCATCTTTCCGCATTGTTTCATCTTTCATCTTCCGCATTCTTTCATCTTTCATCTTTCCGCATTGTTTCATCTTTCATCTTTCCGCATTTTTTCATCTTTCATCTTTTCGCATTGTTTCATCTTTCATCTTTCCGCATTGTTTCATCTTTCCGCATTGTTTCATCTTTCATCTTTCCGTATTGTTTCATCTTTCATCTTTCCGCATTGTTTCATCTTTCATCTTTCCGCATTTTTTCATCTTTCATCTTTCCGCATTGTTTCATCTTTCATCTTTCCGCATTGTTTCATCTTTCCGCATTGTTTCATCTTTCATCTTTCCGCATTGTTTCATCTTTCATCTTCCGCATTCTTTCATCTATCATCTTTCCGCATTGTTTCATCTTTCATCTTTCCGCATTTTTTCATCTTTAATCTTTCCGCATTGTTTCATCTTTCATCTTTCCGCATTTTATCATCTTTCATCTTTCCGCATTGTTTCATCTTTCATCTTTCCGCATTGTTTCATCTTTCCGCATTGTTTCATCTTTCATCTTTCCGTATTGTTTCATCTTTCATCTTTCCGCATTCTTTCATCTTTCATCTTTCCGCATTTTTTCATCTTTCATCTTTCCGCATTGTTTCATCTTTCATCTTTCCGCATTGTTTCATCTTTCATCTTTCCGCATTGTTTCATCTTTCATCTTTCCGCATTGTTTCATCTTTCATCTTCCGCATTCTTTCATCTTTCAGCTTTCCGCATTGTTTCATCTTTCATCTTTCCGCATTTTTTCATCTTTCATCTTTCCGCATTGTTTCATCTTTCATCTTTCCGCATTGTTTCATCTTTCATCTTTCCGCATTGTTTCATCTTTCATCTTTCCGCATTGTTTCATCTTTCATCTTTCCGCATTCTTTCATCTTTCATCTTTCCGCATTGTTTCATCTTTCATCTTTCCGCATTGTTTCATCTTTCATCTTTCCGCATTGTTTCATCTTTCATCTTTCCGCATTGTTTCATCTTTCCGCATTGTTTCATCTTTCATCTTCCGCATTGTTTCATCTTTCATCTTTCCGCATTTTTTCATCTTTCATCTTTCCGCATTGTTTCATCTTTCATCTTTCCGCATTTTTTCATCTTTCATCTTTCCGCATTGTTTCATCTTTCATCTTTCCGCATTGTTTCATCTTTCATCTTTCCGCATTGTTTCATCTTTCATCTTCCGCATTCTTTCATCTTTCATCTTTCCGAATTGTTTCATCTTTCATCTTTCCGCATTGTTTCATCTTTCATCTTTCCGCATTGTTTCATCTTTCATCTTTCCGCATTGTTTCATCTTTCATCTTTCCGCATTTTTTCATCTTTCGTCTTTCCGCATTGTTTCATCTTTCATCTTTCCGCATTGTTTCATCTTTCCGCATTGTTTCATCTTTCCGCATTGTTTCATCTTTCCGCATTGTTTCATCTTTCCGCATTGTTTCATCTTTCCGCATTGTTTCATCTTTCCGCATTGTTTCATCTTTCCGCATTGTTTCATCTTTCCGCATTGTTTCATCTTTCCGCATTGTTTCATCTTTCCGCATTGTTTCATCTTTCCGCATTGTTTCATCTTTCCGCATTGTTTCATCTTTCCGCATTGTTTCATCTTTCATCTTTCCGCATTGTTTCATCTTTCATCTTTCCGCATTGTTTCATCTTTCATCTTTCCGCATTGTTTCATCTTTCATCTTTCCGCATTGTTTCATCTTTCCGCATTGTTTCATCTTTCATCTTCCGCATTGTTTCATCTTTCATCTTTCCGCATTTTTTCATCTTTCATCTTTCCGCATTGTTTCATCTTTCATCTTTCCGCATTTTTTCATCTTTCATCTTTCCGCATTGTTTCATCTTTCATCTTTCCGCATTGTTTCATCTTTCATCTTTCCGCATTGTTTCATCTTTCATCTTCCGCATTCTTTCATCTTTCATCTTTCCGAATTGTTTCATCTTTCATCTTTCCGCATTGTTTCATCTTTCATCTTTCCGCATTGTTTCATCTTTCATCTTTCCGCATTGTTTCATCTTTCATCTTTCCGCATTTTTTCATCTTTCGTCTTTCCGCATTGTTTCATCTTTCATCTTTCCGCATTGTTTCATCTTTCCGCATTGTTTCATCTTTCCGCATTGTTTCATCTTTCCGCATTGTTTCATCTTTCCGCATTGTTTCATCTTTCCGCATTGTTTCATCTTTCCGCATTGTTTCATCTTTCCGCATTGTTTCATCTTTCCGCATTGTTTCATCTTTCCGCATTGTTTCATCTTTCCGCATTGTTTCATCTTTCCGCATTGTTTCATCTTTCCGCATTGTTTCATCTTTCCGCATTGTTTCATCTTTCATCTTTCCGCATTGTTTCATCTTTCATCTTTCCGCATTGTTTCATCTTTCATCTTTCCGCATTGTTTCATCTTTCATCTTTCCGCATTGTTTCATCTTTCATCTTTCCGCATTGTTTCATCTTTCATCTTTCCGCATTCTTTCATCTTTCATCTTTCCGCATTGTTTCATCTTTCATCTTTCCGCATTGTTTCATCTTTCATCTTTCCGCATTGTTTCATCTTTCATCTTTCCGCATTTTTTCATCTTTCATCTTTCCGCATTGTTTCATCTTTCATCTTTCCGCATTGTTTCATCTTTCCGCATTGTTTCATCTTTCATCTTTCCGCATTGTTTCATCTTTCATCTTCCGCATTCTTTCATCTTTCATCTTTCCGCATTGTTTCATCTTTCATCTTTCCGCATTTTTTCATCTTTCATCTTTCCGCATTGTTTCATCTTTCATCTTTCCGCATTTTTTCATCTTTCATCTTTCCGCATTGTTTCATCTTTCATCTTTCCGCATTGTTTCATCTTTCATCTTTCCGCATTGTTTCATCTTTCATCTTTCCGCATTTTTTCATCTTTCATCTTTCCGCATTGTTTCATCTTTCATCTTCCGCATTCTTTCATCTTTCATCTTTCCGCATTGTTTCATCTTTCATCTTTCCGCATTTTTTCATCTTTCATCTTTTCGCATTGTTTCATCTTTCATCTTTCCGCATTGTTTCATCTTTCCGCATTGTTTCATCTTTCATCTTTCCGTATTGTTTCATCTTTCATCTTTCCGCATTGTTTCATCTTTCATCTTTCCGCATTTTTTCATCTTTCATCTTTCCGCATTGTTTCATCTTTCATCTTTCCGCATTGTTTCATCTTTCCGCATTGTTTCATCTTTCATCTTTCCGCATTGTTTCATCTTTCATCTTCCGCATTCTTTCATCTATCATCTTTCCGCATTGTTTCATCTTTCATCTTTCCGCATTTTTTCATCTTTAATCTTTCCGCATTGTTTCATCTTTCATCTTTCCGCATTTTATCATCTTTCATCTTTCCGCATTGTTTCATCTTTCATCTTTCCGCATTGTTTCATCTTTCCGCATTGTTTCATCTTTCATCTTTCCGTATTGTTTCATCTTTCATCTTTCCGCATTCTTTCATCTTTCATCTTTCCGCATTTTTTCATCTTTCATCTTTCCGCATTGTTTCATCTTTCATCTTTCCGCATTGTTTCATCTTTCATCTTTCCGCATTGTTTCATCTTTCATCTTTCCGCATTGTTTCATCTTTCATCTTCCGCATTCTTTCATCTTTCATCTTTCCGCATTGTTTCATCTTTCATCTTTCCGCATTTTTTCATCTTTCATCTTTCCGCATTGTTTCATCTTTCATCTTTCCGCATTGTTTCATCTTTCATCTTTCCGCATTGTTTCATCTTTCATCTTTCCGCATTGTTTCATCTTTCATCTTTCCGCATTCTTTCATCTTTCATCTTTCCGCATTGTTTCATCTTTCATCTTTCCGCATTGTTTCATCTTTCATCTTTCCGCATTGTTTCATCTTTCATCTTTCCGCATTTTTTCATCTTTCATCTTTCCGCATTGTTTCATCTTTCATCTTTCCGCATTGTTTCATCTTTCCGCATTGTTTCATCTTTCATCTTTCCGCATTGTTTCATCTTTCATCTTCCGCATTCTTTCATCTTTCATCTTTCCGCATTGTTTCATCTTTCATCTTTCCGCATTTTTTCATCTTTCATCTTTCCGCATTGTTTCATCTTTCATCTTTCCGCATTTTTTCATCTTTCATCTTTCCGCATTGTTTCATCTTTCATCTTTCCGCATTGTTTCATCTTTCATCTTTCCGCATTGTTTCATCTTTCATCTTTCCGCATTTTTTCATCTTTCATCTTTCCGCATTGTTTCATCTTTCATCTTCCGCATTCTTTCATCTTTCATCTTTCCGCATTGTTTCATCTTTCATCTTTCCGCATTTTTTCATCTTTCATCTTTTCGCATTGTTTCATCTTTCATCTTTCCGCATTGTTTCATCTTTCCGCATTGTTTCATCTTTCATCTTTCCGTATTGTTTCATCTTTCATCTTTCCGCATTGTTTCATCTTTCATCTTTCCGCATTTTTTCATCTTTCATCTTTCCGCATTGTTTCATCTTTCATCTTTCCGCATTGTTTCATCTTTCATCTTTCCGCATTGTTTCATCTTTCATCTTTCCGCATTCTTTCATCTTTCATCTTTCCGCATTGTTTCATCTTTCATCTTTCCGCATTTTTTCATCTTTCATCTTTCCGCAATGTTTCATCTTTCATCTTTCCGCATTGTTTCATCTTTCATCTTTCCGCATTGTTTCATCTTTTATCTTTCCGCATTGTTTCATCTTTCATCTTTCCGCATTGTTTCATCTTTCCGCATTGTTTCATCTTTCATCTTCCGCATTGTTTCATCTTTCATCTTTCCGCATTGTTTCATCTTTCATCTTTCCGCATTGTTTCATCTTTCATCTTTCCGAATTGTTTCATCTTTCATCTTTCCGCATTGTTTCATCTTTCATCTTTCCGCATTGTTTCATCTTTCATCTTTCCGCATTGTTTCATCTTTCATCTTTCCGCATTGCTTCATCTTTCATCTTTCCGCATTGTTTCATCTTTCATCTTTCCGCATTGTTTCATCTTTTTCTCTTTCCGCATTGTTTCATCTTTCATCTTTCCGCATTGTTTCATCTTTCATCTTTCCGCATTGTTTCATCTTTCATCTTTCCGCATTGTTTCATCTTTCATCTTTCCGCATTTTTTCATCTTTCATCTTTCCGCATTGTTTCATCTTTCATCTTTCCGCATTGTTTCATCTTTCCGCATTGTTTCATCTTTCCGCATTGTTTCATCTTTCCGCATTGTTTCATCTTTCCGCATTGTTTCATCTTTCCGCATTCTTTCATCTTTCCGCATTCTTTCATCTTTCCGCATTGTTTCATCTTTCCGCATTGTTTCATCTTTCCGCATTGTTTCATCTTTCCGCATTGCTTCATCTTTCCGCATTGTTTCATCTTTCCGCATTGTTTCATCTTTCCGCATTGTTTCATCTTTCCGCATTGTTTCATCTTTCCGCATTGTTTCATCTTTCCGCATTGTTTCATCTTTCCGCATTGTTTCATCTTTCCGCATTGTTTCATCTTTCATCTTTCCGCATTGTTTCATCTTTCATCTTTCCGCATTCTTTCATCTTTCATCTTTCCGCATTGTTTCATCTTTCATCTATCCGCATTGTTTCATCTTTCCGCATTGTTTCATCTTTCCGCATTGTTTCATCTTTCCGCATTGTTTCATCATTCATCTTTCCGCATTGTTTCATCTTTCATCTTTCCGCATTGTTTCATCTTTCATCTTTCCGCATTGTTTCATCTTTCATCTTTCCGCATTGTTTCATCTTTCATCTTTCCGCATTGTTTCATCTTTCATCTTTCCGCATTGTTTCATCTTTCCGCATTGTTTCATCTTTCATCTTCCGCATTGTTTCATCTTTCATCTTTCCGCATTTTTTCATCTTTCATCTTTCCGCATTGTTTCATCTTTCATCTTTCCGCATTTTTTCATATTTCATCTTTCCGCATTGTTTCATCTTTCATCTTTCCGCATTGTTTCATCTTTCATCTTTCCGCATTGTTTCATCTTTCATCTTCCGCATTCTTTCATCTTTCATCTTTCCGAATTGTTTCATCTTTCATCTTTCCGCATTGTTTCATCTTTCATCTTTCCGCATTGTTTCATCTTTCATCTTTCCGCATTGTTTCATCTTTCATCTTTCCGCATTTTTTCATCTTTCGTCTTTCCGCATTGTTTCATCTTTCATCTTTCCGCATTGTTTCATCTTTCCGCATTGTTTCATCTTTCCGCATTGTTTCATCTTTCCGCATTGTTTCATCTTTCCGCATTGTTTCATCTTTCCGCATTGTTTCATCTTTCCGCATTGTTTCATCTTTCCGCATTGTTTCATCTTTCCGCATTGTTTCATCTTTCATCTTTCCGCATTGTTTCATCTTTCATCTTTCCGCATTGTTTCATCTTTCATCTTTCCGCATTGTTTCATCTTTCATCTTTCCGCATTGTTTCATCTTTCATCTTTCCGCATTGTTTCATCTTTCATCTTTCCGCATTCTTTCATCTTTCATCTTTCCGCATTGTTTCATCTTTCATCTTTCCGCATTGTTTCATCTTTCATCTTTCCGCATTGTTTCATCTTTCATCTTTCCGCATTTTTTCATCTTTCATCTTTCCGCATTGTTTCATCTTTCATCTTTCCGCATTGTTTCATCTTTCCGCATTGTTTCATCTTTCATCTTTCCGCATTGTTTCATCTTTCATCTTCCGCATTCTTTCATCTTTCATCTTTCCGCATTGTTTCATCTTTCATCTTTCCGCATTTTTTCATCTTTCATCTTTCCGCATTGTTTCATCTTTCATCTTTCCGCATTTTTTCATCTTTCATCTTTCCGCATTGTTTCATCTTTCATCTTTCCGCATTGTTTCATCTTTCATCTTTCCGCATTGTTTCATCTTTCATCTTTCCGCATTTTTTCATCTTTCATCTTTCCGCATTGTTTCATCTTTCATCTTCCGCATTCTTTCATCTTTCATCTTTCCGCATTGTTTCATCTTTCATCTTTCCGCATTTTTTCATCTTTCATCTTTTCGCATTGTTTCATCTTTCATCTTTCCGCATTGTTTCATCTTTCCGCATTGTTTCATCTTTCATCTTTCCGTATTGTTTCATCTTTCATCTTTCCGCATTGTTTCATCTTTCATCTTTCCGCATTTTTTCATCTTTCATCTTTCCGCATTGTTTCATCTTTCATCTTTCCGCATTGTTTCATCTTTCCGCATTGTTTCATCTTTCATCTTTCCGCATTGTTTCATCTTTCATCTTCCGCATTCTTTCATCTATCATCTTTCCGCATTGTTTCATCTTTCATCTTTCCGCATTTTTTCATCTTTAATCTTTCCGCATTGTTTCATCTTTCATCTTTCCGCATTTTATCATCTTTCATCTTTCCGCATTGTTTCATCTTTCATCTTTCCGCATTGTTTCATCTTTCCGCATTGTTTCATCTTTCATCTTTCCGTATTGTTTCATCTTTCATCTTTCCGCATTCTTTCATCTTTCATCTTTCCGCATTTTTTCATCTTTCATCTTTCCGCATTGTTTCATCTTTCATCTTTCCGCATTGTTTCATCTTTCATCTTTCCGCATTGTTTCATCTTTCATCTTTCCGCATTGTTTCATCTTTCATCTTCCGCATTCTTTCATCTTTCATCTTTCCGCATTGTTTCATCTTTCATCTTTCCGCATTTTTTCATCTTTCATCTTTCCGCATTGTTTCATCTTTCATCTTTCCGCATTGTTTCATCTTTCATCTTTCCGCATTGTTTCATCTTTCATCTTTCCGCATTGTTTCATCTTTCATCTTTCCGCATTCTTTCATCTTTCATCTTTCCGCATTGTTTCATCTTTCATCTTTCCGCATTGTTTCATCTTTCATCTTTCCGCATTGTTTCATCTTTCATCTTTCCGCATTTTTTCATCTTTCATCTTTCCGCATTGTTTCATCTTTCATCTTTCCGCATTGTTTCATCTTTCCGCATTGTTTCATCTTTCATCTTTCCGCATTGTTTCATCTTTCATCTTCCGCATTCTTTCATCTTTCATCTTTCCGCATTGTTTCATCTTTCATCTTTCCGCATTTTTTCATCTTTCATCTTTCCGCATTGTTTCATCTTTCATCTTTCCGCATTTTTTCATCTTTCATCTTTCCGCATTGTTTCATCTTTCATCTTTCCGCATTGTTTCATCTTTCATCTTTCCGCATTGTTTCATCTTTCATCTTTCCGCATTTTTTCATCTTTCATCTTTCCGCATTGTTTCATCTTTCATCTTCCGCATTCTTTCATCTTTCATCTTTCCGCATTGTTTCATCTTTCATCTTTCCGCATTTTTTCATCTTTCATCTTTTCGCATTGTTTCATCTTTCATCTTTCCGCATTGTTTCATCTTTCCGCATTGTTTCATCTTTCATCTTTCCGTATTGTTTCATCTTTCATCTTTCCGCATTGTTTCATCTTTCATCTTTCCGCATTTTTTCATCTTTCATCTTTCCGCATTGTTTCATCTTTCATCTTTCCGCATTGTTTCATCTTTCCGCATTGTTTCATCTTTCATCTTTCCGCATTGTTTCATCTTTCATCTTCCGCATTCTTTCATCTATCATCTTTCCGCATTGTTTCATCTTTCATCTTTCCGCATTTTTTCATCTTTAATCTTTCCGCATTGTTTCATCTTTCATCTTTCCGCATTTTTTCATCTTTCATCTTTCCGCATTGTTTCATCTTTCATCTTCCCGCATTGTTTCATCTTTCCGCATTGTTTCATCTTTCATCTTTCCGTATTGTTTCATCTTTCATCTTTCCGCATTCTTTCATCTTTCATCTTTCCGCATTTTTTCATCTTTCATCTTTCCGCATTGTTTCATCTTTCATCTTTCCGCATTGTTTCATCTTTCATCTTTCCGCATTGTTTCATCTTTCATCTTTCCGCATTGTTTCATCTTTCATCTTCCGCATTCTTTCATCTTTCATCTTTACGCATTGTTTCATCTTTCATCTTTCCGCATTTTTTCATCTTTCATCTTTCCGCATTGTTTCATCTTTCATCTTTCCGCATTGTTTCATCTTTCATCTTTCCGCATTGTTTCATCTTTCATCTTTCCGCATTGTTTCATCTTTCATCTTTCCGCATTGTTTCATCTTTCATCTTTCCGCATTGTTTCATCTTTCATCTTTCCGCATTGTTTCATCTTTCATCTTTCCGCATTGTTTCATCTTTCATCTTCCGCATTCTTTCATCTTTCATCTTTCCGCATTGTTTCATCTTTCATCTTTCCGCATTTTTTCATCTTTCATCTTTCCGCATTGTTTCATCTTTCATCTTCCCGCATTTTTTCATCTTTCATCTTTCCGCATTGTTTCATCTTTCATCTTTCCGCATTGTTTCATCTTTCATCTTTCCGCATTTTTTCATCTTTCATCTTTCCGCATTGTTTCATCTTTCATCTTTCCGCATTGTTTCATCTTTCCGCATTGTTTCATCTTTCCGCATTGTTTCATCTTTCCGCATTGTTTCATCTTTCCGCATTGTTTCATCTTTCCGCATTGTTTCATCTTTCCGCATTGTTTCATCTTTCATCTTTCCGCATTGTTTCATCTTTCATCTTTCCGCATTGTTTCATCTTTCATCTTACCGCATTGTTTCATCTTTCATCTTTCCGCATTGTTTCATCTTTCATCTTTCCGCATTGTTTCATCTTTCATCTTTCCGCATTGTTTCATCTTTCATCTTTCCGCATTGTTTCATCTTTCATCTTTCCGCATTCTTTCATCTTTCATCTATTCGCATTGTTTCATCTTTCATCTTTCCGCATTCTTTCATCTCTCATCTTTCCGCATTTTTTCATCTTTCATCTTTCCGCATTGTTTCATCTTTCATCTTTCCGCATTCTTTCATCTTTCATCTTTCCGCATTTTTTCATCTTTCATCTTTCCGCATTGTTTCATCTTTCATCTTTCCGCATTTTTTCATCTTTCATCTTTCCGCATTTTTTCATCTTTCATCTTTCCGCATTGTTTCATCTTTCATCTTTCCGCATTGTTTCATCTTTCATCTTTCCGCATTGTTTCATCTTTCCGCATTGTTTCATCTTTCCGCATTGTTTCATCTTTCCGCATTGTTTCATCTTTCCGCATTGTTTCATCTTTCCGCATTGTTTCATCTTTCCGCATTGTTTCATCTTTCCGCATTGTTTCATCTTTCATCTTTCCACATTGTTTCATCTTTCATCTTTCCGCATTCTTTCATCTTTCATCTTTCCGCATTGTTTCATCTTTCATCTTTCCGCATTGTTTCATCTTTCATCTTTCCGCATTCTTTCATCTTTCATCTTTCCGCATTGTTTCATCTTTCATCTTTCCGCATTGTTTCATCTTTCCGCATTGTTTCATCTTTCATCTTCCGCATTCTTTCATCTTTCATCTTTCCGCATTGTTTCATCTTTCATCTTTCCGCATTTTTTCATCTTTCATCTTTCCGCATTGTTTCATCTTTCATCTTTCCGCATTGTTTCATCTTTCATCTTTCCGCATTGTTTCATCTTTCCGCATTGTTTCATCTTTCCGCATTGTTTCATCTTTCCGCATTGTTTCATCTGTCCGCATTGTTTCATCTTTCCGCATTGTTTCATCTGTCCGCATTGTTTCATCTTTCCGCATTGTTTCATCTTTCCGCATTGTTTCATCTTTCCGCATTGTTTCATCTTTCCGCATTGTTTCATATTTCATCTTCCGCATTCTTTCATCTTTCATCTTTCCGCTTTGTTTCATCTTTCCGCATTGTTTCATCTTTCATCTTCCGCATTCTTTCATCTTTCCGCATTGTTTCATCTTTCATCTTTCCGCATTTTTTCATCTTTCATCTTTCCGCATTGTTTCATCTTTCATCTTTCCGCATTGTTTCATCTTTCCGCATTGTTTCATCTTTCCGCATTGTTTCATCTTTCCGCATTGTTTCATCTGTCCGCATTGTTTCACCTTTCCGCATTGTTTCATCTTTCCGCATTGTTTCATCTTTCCGCATTGTTTCATCTTTCCGCATTGTTTCATCTTTCCGCATTGTTTCATCTTTCCGCATTGTTTCATCTTTCCGCATTGTTTCATCTTTCATCTTTCCGCATTGTTTCATCTTTCATCTTTCCGCATTGTTTCATCTTTCATCTTTCCGCATTGTTTCATCTTTCATCTTTCCGCATTGTTTCATCTTTCATCTTTCCGCATTCTTTCATCTTTCATCTTTCCGCATTCTTTCATCTTTCATCTTTCCGCATTGTTTCATCTTTCATCTTTCCGCATTGTTTCATCTTTCATCTTTCCGCATTGTTTCATCTTTCATCTTTCCGCATTTTTTCATCTTTCATCTTTCCGCATTGTTTCATCTTTCATCTTTCCGCATTGTTTCATCTTTCCGCATTGTTTCATCTTTCCGCATTGTTTCATCTTTCATCTTTCCGCATTGTTTCATCTTTCATCTTCCGCATTCTTTCATCTTTCATCTTTCCCCATTGTTTCATCTTTCATCTTTCCGCATTTTTTCATCTTTCATCTTTCCGCATTGTTTCATCTTTCATCTTTCCGCATTTTTTCATCTTTCATCTTTCCGCATTGTTTCATCTTTCATCTTTCCGCATTGTTTCATCTTTCATCTTTCCGCATTTTTTCATCTTTCATCTTTCCGCATTGTTTCATCTTTCATCTTTCCGCATTTTTTCATCTTTCATCTTTCCGCATTGTTTCATCTTTCATCTTTCCGCATTGTTTCATCTTTCCGCATTGTTTCATCTTTCATCTTTCCGCATTGTTTCATCTTTCATCTTTCCGCATTCTTTCATCTTTCATCTTTCCGCATTGTTTCATCTTTCATCTTTCCGCAATGTTTCATCTTTCATCTTTCCGCTTTGTTTCATCTTTCATCTTCCGCATTCTTTCATCTTTCATCTTTCCGCATTGTTTCATCTTTCATCTTTCCGCATTTTTTCATCTTTCATCTTTTCGCATTGTTTCATCTTTCATCTTTCCGCATTGTTTCATCTTTCCGCATTGTTTCATCTTTCATCTTTCCGTATTGTTTCATCTTTCATCTTTCCGCATTCTTTCATCTTTCATCTTTCCGCATTTTATCATCTTTCATCTTTCCGCATTGTTTCATCTTTCATCTTTCCGCATTGTTTCATCTTTCATCTTTCCGCATTGTTTCATCTTTCATCTTCCGCATTCTTTCATCTTTCATCTTTCCGCATTGTTTCATCTTTCATCTTTCCGCATTTTTTCATCTTTCATCTTTCCGCATTGTTTCATCTTTCATCTTTCCGCATTTTTTCATCTTTCATCTTTCCGCATTTTTTCATCTTTCATCTTTCCGCATTGTTTCATCTTTCATCTTTCCGCATTGTTTCATCTTTCATCTTTCCGCATTGTTTCATCTTTCCGCATTGTTTCATCTTTCCGCATTGTTTCATCTTTCATCTTTCCACATTGTTTCATCTTTCATCTTTCCGCATTCTTTCATCTTTCATCTTTCCGCATTGTTTCATCTTTCATCTTTCCGCATTGTTTCATCTTTCATCTTTCCGCATTCTTTCATCTTTCATCTTTCCGCATTGTTTCATCTTTCATCTTTCCGCATTGTTTCATCTTTCCGCATTGTTTCATCTTTCATCTTCCGCATTCTTTCATCTTTCATCTTTCCGCATTGTTTCATCTTTCATCTTTCCGCATTTTTTCATCTTTCATCTTTCCGCATTGTTTCATCTTTCATCTTTCCGCATTGTTTCATCTTTCATCTTTCCGCATTGTTTCATCTTTCCGCATTGTTTCATCTTTCCGCATTGTTTCATCTTTCCGCATTGTTTCATCTGTCCGCATTGTTTCATCTTTCCGCATTGTTTCATCTGTCCGCATTGTTTCATCTTTCCGCATTGTTTCATCTTTCCGCATTGTTTCATCTTTCCGCATTGTTTCATCTTTCATCTTCCGCATTCTTTCATCTTTCATCTTTCCGCTCTGTTTCATCTTTCCGCATTGTTTCATCTTTCATCTTCCGCATTCTTTCATCTTTCCGCATTGTTTCATCTTTCATCTTTCCGCATTTTTTCATCTTTCATCTTTCCGCATTGTTTCATCTTTCATCTTTCCGCATTGTTTCATCTTTCCGCATTGTTTCATCTTTCCGCATTGTTTCATCTTTCCGCATTGTTTCATCTGTCCGCATTGTTTCATCTTTCCGCATTGTTTCATCTTTCCGCATTGTTTCATCTTTCCGCATTGTTTCATCTTTCCGCATTGTTTCATCTTTCCGCATTGTTTCATCTTTCCGCATTGTTTCATCTTTCCGCATTGTTTCATCTTTCATCTTTCCGCATTGTTTCATCTTTCATCTTTCCGCATTGTTTCATCTTTCATCTTTCCGCATTGTTTCATCTTTCATCTTTCCGCATTGTTTCATCTTTCATCTTTCCGCATTCTTTCATCTTTCATCTTTCCGCATTCTTTCATCTTTCATCTTTCCGCATTGTTTCATCTTTCATCTTTCCGCATTGTTTCATCTTTCATCTTTCCGCATTGTTTCATCTTTCATCTTTCCGCATTTTTTCATCTTTCATCTTTCCGCATTGTTTCATCTTTCATCTTTCCGCATTGTTTCATCTTTCATCTTTCCGCATTTTTTCATCTTTCATCTTTCCGCATTGTTTCATCTTTCATCTTTCCGCATTGTTTCATCTTTCCGCATTGTTTCATCTTTCATCTTTCCGCATTGTTTCATCTTTCATCTTCCGCATTCTTTCATCTTTCATCTTTCCGCATTGTTTCATCTTTCATCTTTCCGCATTGTTTCATCTTTCATCTTTCCGCATTGTTTCATCTTTCATCTTTCCGCATTGCTTCATCTTTCATCTTTCCGCATTGTTTCATCTTTCATCTTTCCGCATTGTTTCATCTTTAATCTTTCCGCATTGTTTCATCTTTCATCTTTCCGCATTGTTTCATCTTTCATCTTTCCGCATTGTTTCATCTTTCATCTTTCCGCATTGTTTCATCTTTCATCTTTCCGCATTTTTTCATCTTTCATCTTTCCGCATTGTTTCATCTTTCATCTTTCCGCATTGTTTCATCTTTCCGCATTGTTTCATCTTTCCGCATTGTTTCATCTTTCCGCATTGTTTCATCTTTCCGCATTGTTTCATCTTTCCGCATTCTTTCATCTTTCCGCATTCTTTCATCTTTCCGCATTGTTTCATCTTTCCGCATTGTTTCATCTTTCCGCATTGTTTCATCTTTCCGCATTGTTTCATCTTTCCGCATTGTTTCATCTTTCCGCATTGTTTCATCTTTCCGCATTGTTTCATCTTTCCGCATTGTTTCATCTTTCCGCATTGTTTCATCTTTCCGCATTGTTTCATCTTTCCGCATTGTTTCATCTTTCCGCATTGTTTCATCTTTCATCTTTCCGCATTGTTTCATCTTTCATCTTTCCGCATTCTTTCATCTTTCATCTTTCCGCATTGTTTCATCTTTCATCTATCCGCATTGTTTCATCTTTCCGCATTGTTTCATCTTTCCGCATTGTTTCATCTTTCCGCATTGTTTCATCATTCATCTTTCCGCATTGTTTCATCTTTCATCTTTCCGCATTGTTTCATCTTTCATCTTTCCGCATTGTTTCATCTTTCATCTTTCCGCATTGTTTCATCTTTCATCTTACCGCATTGTTTCATCTTTAATCTTTCCGCATTGTTTCATCTTTCATCTTTCCGCATTCTTTCATCTTTCATCTTTCCGCATTCTTTCATCTTTCATCTTTCCGCATTGTTTCATCTTTCATCTTTCCGCATTTTTTCATCTTTCATCTTTCCGCATTGTTTTATCTTTCATCTTTCCGCATTTTTTCATCTTTCATCTTTCCGCATTGTTTCATCTTTCATCTTTCCGCATTGTTTCATCTTTCATCTTTCCGCATTGTTTCATCTTTCCGCATTGTTTCATCTTTCCGCATTGTTTCATCTTTCATCTTTCCGCATTGTTTCATCTTTCATCTTTCCGCATTGTTTCATCTTTCCGCATTGTTTCATCTTTCATCTTTCCGCATTGTTTCATCTTTCATCTTTCCGCATTGTTTCATCTTTCATCTTTCCGCATTGTTTCATCTTTCATCTTCCGCATTCTTTCATCTTTCATCTTTCCGCATTGTTTCATCTTTCATCTTTCCGCATTTTTTCATCTTTCATCTTTCCGCATTGTTTCATCTTTCATCTTTCCGCATTTTTTCATCTTTCATCTTTCCGCATTGTTTCATCTTTCATCTTTCCGCATTGTTTCATCTTTCCGCATTGTTTCATCTTTCATCTTTCCGCATTGTTTCATCTTTCATCTTTCCGCATTCTTTCATCTTTCATCTTTCCGCATTGTTTCATCTTTCCGCATTGTTTCATCTTTCCGCATTGTTTCATCTTTCCGCATTGTTTCATCTTTCCGCATTGTTTCATCTTTCCGAATTGTTTCATCTTTCCGCATTGTTTCATCTTTCATCTTTCCGCATTGTTTCATCATTCATCTTTCCGCATTGTTTCATCTTTCATCTTTCCGCATTTTTTCATCTTTCATCTTTCCGCATTGTTTCATCTTTCATCTTTCCGCATTGTTTCATCTTTCATCTTTCCGCATTGTTTCATCTTTCCGCATTGTTTCATCTTTCATCTTTCCGCATTGTTTCATCTTTCATCTTTCCGCATTGTTTCATCTTTCATCTTTCCGCATTGTTTCATCTTTCATCTTCCGCATTCTTTCATCTTTCATCTTTCCGCATTGTTTCATCTTTCATCTTTCCGCATTTTTTCATCTTTCATCTTTCCGCATTGTTTCATCTTTCATCTTTCCGCATTTTTTCATCTTTCATCTTTCCGCATTGTTTTATCTTTCATCTTTCCGCATTGTTTCATCTTTCCGCATTGTTTCATCTCTCATCTTTCCGCATTGTTTCATCTTTCATCTTTCCGCATTTTTTCATCTTTCCGCATTCTTTCATCTTTCATCTTTCCGCATTGTTTCATCTTTCATCTTTCCGCATTGTTTCATCTTTCCGCATTGTTTCATCATTCATCTTTCCGCATTGTTTCATCTTTCATCTTTCCGCATTGTTTCATCTTTCATCTTTCCGCATTGTTTCATCTTTCATCTTTCCGCATTGTTTCATCTTTCATCTTACCGCATTGTTTCATCTTTAATCTTTCCGCATTGTTTCATCTTTCATCTTTCCGCATTCTTTCATCTTTCATCTTTCCGCATTCTTTCATCTTTCATCTGTCCGCATTGTTTCATCTTTCATCTTTCCGCATTTTTTCATCTTTCATCTTTCCGCATTGTTTTATCTTTCATCTTTCCGCATTTTTTCATCTTTCATCTTTCCGCATTGTTTCATCTTTCATCTTTCCGCATTGTTTCATCTTTCATCTTTCCGCATTGTTTCATCTTTCCGCATTGTTTCATCTTTCATCTTTCCGCATTGTTTCATCTTTCATCTTTCCGCATTGTTTCATCTTTCCGCATTGTTTCATCTTTCATCTTTCCGCATTGTTTCATCTTTCATCTTTCCGCATTATTTCATCTTTCATCTTTCCGCATTGTTTCATCTTTTATCTTCCGCATTCTTTCATCTTTCATCTTTCCGCATTGTTTCATCTTTCATCTGTCCGCATTGTTTCATCTTTCATCTTTCCGCATTTTTTCATCTTTCATCTTTCCGCATTTTTTCATCTTTCATCTTTCCGCATTGTTTCATCTTTCATCTTTCCGCATTGTTTCATCTTTCCGCATTGTTTCATCTTTCATCTTTCCGCATTGTTTCATCTTTCATCTTTCCGCATTCTTTCATCTTTCATCTTTCCGCATTGTTTCATCTTTCATCTTTCCGCATTGTTTCATCTTTCCGCATTGTTTCATCTTTCCGCATTGTTTCATCTTTCCGCATTGTTTCATCTTTCCGCATTGTTTCATCTTTCCGCATTGTTTCATCTTTCCGCATTGTTTCATCTTTCCGCATTGTTTCATCTTTCCGAATTGTTTCATCTTTCCGCATTGTTTCATCTTTCATCTTTCCGCATTGTTTCATCATTCATCTTTCCGCATTGTTTCATCTTTCATCTTTCCGCATTTTTTCATCTTTCATCTTTCCGCATTGTTTCATCTTTCATCTTTCCGCATTGTTTCATCTTTCATCTTTCCGCATTGTTTCATCTTTCCGCATTGTTTCATCTTTCATCTTTCCGCATTGTTTCATATTTCATCTTTCCGCATTGTTTCATCTTTCATCTTTCCGCATTGTTTCATCTTTCATCTTCCGCATTCTTTCATCTTTCATCTTTCCGCATTGTTTCATCTTTCATCTTTCCGCATTTTTTCATCTTTCATCTTTCCGCATTGTTTCATCTTTCATCTTTCCGCATTTTTTCATCTTTCATCTTTCCGCATTGTTTTATCTTTCATCTTTCCGCATTGTTTCATCTTTCCGCATTGTTTCATCTTTCATCTTTCCGCATTGTTTCATCTTTCATCTTTCCGCATTTTTTCATCTTTCCGCATTGTTTCATCTTTCATCTTTCCGCATTGTTTCATCTTTCATCTTTCCGCATTTTTTCATCTTTCATCTTTCCGCATTGTTTCATCTTTCCGCATTGTTTCATCTTTCATCTTTCCGCATTGTTTCATCTTTCATCTTCCGCATTCTTTCATCTTTCATCTTTCCGCATTGTTTCATCTTTCATCTTTCCGCATTGTTTCATCTTTCATCTTTCCGCATTGTTTCATCTTTCCGCATTGTTTCATCTTTCATCTTTCCGCATTGTTTCATCTTTCATCTTCCGCATTCTTTCATCTTTCATCTTTCCGCATTGTTACATCTTTCATCTTTCCGCATTCTTTCATCTTTTATCTTTCCGCATTGTTTCATCTTTCCGCATTGTTTCATCTTTCATCTTCCGCATTCTTTCATCTTTCATCTTTCCGCATTGTTTCATCTTTCATCTTTCCGCATTGTTTCATCTTTCATCTTTCCGCATTGTTTCATCTTTCATCTTTCCGCATTGTTTCATCTTACATCTTTCCGCATTGTTTCATCTTTCATCTTTCCGCATTGTTTCATCTTTCATCTTTCCGCATTGTTTCATCTTTCATCTTTCCGCACTGTTTCATCTTTCATCTTTCCGCATTGTTTCATCTTTCATCTTCCGCATTCTTTCATCTTTCATCTTTCCGCATTGTTTCATCTTTCATCTTCCGCATTCTTTCATCTTTCATCTTTCCGCATTGTTTCATCTTTCATCTTTCCGCATTTTTTCATCTTTCATCTTTCCGCATTGTTTCATCTTTCATCTTTCCGCATTTTTTCATCTTTCATCTTTCCGCATTGTTTCATCTTTCATCTTTCCGCATTCTTTCATCTTTCATCTTTCCGCATTGTTTCATCTTTCATCTTTCCGCATTGTTTCATCTTTCATCTTTCCGCATTGTTTCATCTTTCCGCATTGTTTCATCTTTCATCTTTCCGCATTGTTTCATCTTTCATCTTTCCGCATTGTTTCATCTTTCATCTTCCGCATTCTTTCATCTTTCATCTTTCCGCATTGTTTCATCTTTCATCTTTCCGCATTTTTTCATCTTTCATCTTTCCGCATTGTTTCATCTTTCATCTTTCCGCATTTTTTCATCTTTCATCTTTCCGCATTGTTTCATCTTTCATCTTTCCGCATTGTTTCATCTTTCCGCATTGTTTCATCTTTCATCTTTCCACATTGTTTCATCTTTCATCTTTCCGCATTTTTTCATCTTTCATCTTTCCGCATTGTTTCATCTTTCATCTTTCCGCATTGTTTCATCTTTCCGCATTGTTTCATCTTTCCGCATTGTTTCATCTTTCCGCATTGTTTCATCTTTCCGCATTGTTTCATCTTTCCGCATTGTTTCATCTTTCCGCATTGTTTCATCTTTCCGCATTGTTTCATCTTTCCGCATTGTTTCATCTTTCCGCATTGTTTCATCTTTCATCTTTCCGCATTGTTTCATCTTTCATCTTTCCGCATTCTTTCATCTTTCATCTTTCCGCATTGTTTCATCTTTCATCTTTCCGCATTGTTTCATCTTTCCGCATTGTTTCATCTTTCCGCATTGTTTCATCTTTCCGCATTGTTTCATCTTTCCGCATTGTTTCATCTTTCCGCATTGTTTCATCTTTCCGCATTGTTTCATCTTTCCGCATTGTTTCATCTTTCATCTTTCCGCATTGTTTCATCTTTCATCTTTCCGCATTGTTTCATCTTTCATCTTTCCGCATTGTTTCATCTTTCATCTTTCCGCATTCTTTCATCTTTCATCTTTCCGCATTGTTTCATCTTTCCTCTTTCCGCATTGTTTCATCTTTCCGCAAGGTTTCATCTTTCCGCATTGTTTCATCTTTCCGCATTGTTTCATCTTTCATCTTTCCGCATTGTTTCATCTTTCATCTTTCCGCATTTTTTCATCTTTCATCTTTCCGCATTTTTTCATCTTTCATCTTTCCGCATTGTTTCATCTTTCCGCATTGTTTCATCTTTCCGCATTGTTTCATCTTTCCGCATTGTTTCATCTTTCATCTTTCCGCATTGTTTCATCTTTCATCTTTCCGCATTGTTTCATCTTTCATCTTTCCGCATTTTTTCATCTTTCATCTTTACGCATTGTTTCATCTTTCATCTTTCCGCATTGTTTCATCTTTCATCTTTCCGCATTGTTTCATCTTTCCGCATTGTTTCATCTTTCATCTTTCCGCATTGTTTCATCTTTCATCTTTCCGCATTGTTTCATCTTTCATCTTTCCGCATTGTTTCATCTTTCATCTTCCGCATTCTTTCATCTTTCATCTTTCCGCATTGTTTCATCTTTCATCTTTCCGCATTTTTTCATCTTTCATCTTTCCGCATTGTTTCATCTTTCATCTTTCCGCATTTTTTCATCTTTCATCTTTCCGCATTGTTTCATCTTTCATCTTTCCGCATTGTTTCATCTTTCCGCATTGTTTCATCTTTCATCTTTCCGCATTGTTTCATCTTTGATCTTTCCGCATTCTTTCATCTTTCATCTTTCCGCATTGTTTCATCTTTCATCTTTCCGCATTGTTTCATCTTTCCGCATTGTTTCATCTTTCCGCATTGTTTCATCTTTCCGCATTGTTTCATCTTTCCGAATTGTTTCATCTTTCCGCATTGTTTCATCTTTCATCTTTCCGCATTGTTTCATCATTCATCTTTCCGCATTGTTTCATCTTTCATCTTTCCGCATTTTTTCATCTTTCATCTTTCCGCATTGTTTCATCTTTCATCTTTCCGCATTGTTTCATCTTTCATCTTTCCGCATTGTTTCATCTTTCCGCATTGTTTCATCTTTCATCTTTCCGCATTGTTTCATCTTTCATCTTTCCGCATTGTTTCATCTTTCATCTTTCCGCATTGTTTCATCTTTCATCTTCCCCATTCTTTCATCTTTCATCTTTCCGCATTGTTTCATCTTTCATCTTTCCGCATTTTTTCATCTTTCATCTTTCCGCATTGTTTCATCTTTCATCTTTCCGCATTGTTTCATCTTTCATCTTTCCGCATTGTTTCATCTTTCATCTTCCGCATTCTTTCATCTTTCATCTTTCCGCATTGTTTCATCTTTCATCTTTCCGCATTCTTTCATCTTTCATCTTTCCGCATTGTTTCATCTTTCCGCATTGTTTCATCTTTCATCTTCCGCATTCTTTCATCTTTCATCTTTCCGCATTGTTTCATCTTTCATCTTTCCGCATTGTTTCATCTTTCATCTTTCCGCATTGTTTCATCTTTCATCTTTCCGCATTGTTTCATCTTTCATCTTTCCGCATTGTTTCATCTTTCATCTTTCCGCATTGTTTCATCTTTCATCTTTCCGCATTGTTTCATCTTTCATCTTTCCGCATTGTTTCATCTTTCATCTTTCCGCACTGTTTCATCTTTTATCTTTCCGCATTGTTTCATCTTTCATCTTCCGCATTCTTTCATCTTTCATCTTTCCGCATTGTTTCATCTTTCATCTTTCCGCATTTTTTCATCTTTCATCTTTCCGCATTGTTTCATCTTTCATCTTTCCGCATTGTTTCATCTTTCATCTTTCCGCATTGTTTCATCTTTCATCTTTCCGCATTGTTTCATCTTTCATCTTTCCGCATTGTTTCATCTTTCATCTTTCCGCATTGTTTCATCTTTCATCTTTCCGCATTGTTTCATCTTTCATCTTTCCGCATTGTTTCATCTTTCATCTTTCCGCATTGTTTCATCTTTCATCTTCCGCATTCTTTCATCTTTCATCTTTCCGCATTGTTTCATCTTTCATCTTTCCGCATTTTTTCATCTTTCATCTTTCCGCATTGTTTCATCTTTCATCTTTCCGCATTTTTTCATCTTTCATCTTTCCGCATTGTTTCATCTTTCATCTTTCCGCATTGTTTCATCTTTCCGCATTGTCTCATCTTTCATCTTCCGCATTCTTTCATCTTTCATCTTTCCGCATTGTTTCATCTTTCATCTTTCCGCATTTTTTCATCTTTCCGCATTGTTTCATCTTTCATCTTTCCGCATTGTTTCATCTTTCATCTTCCCGCATTTTTTCATCTTTCATCTTTCCGCATTGTTTCATCTTTCCGCATTGTTTCATCTTTCATCTTTCCGCATTGTTTCATCTTTCATCTTCCGCATTCTTTCATCTATCATCTTTCCGCATTGTTTCATCTTTCATCTTTCCGCATTGTTTCATCTTTCATCTTTCCTTATTGTTTCATCTTTCCGCATTGTTTCATCTTTCATCTTTCCGCATTGTTTCATCTTTCATCTTCCGCATTCTTTCATCTTTCATCTTTCCGCATTGTTTCATCTTTCCGCATTGTTTCATCTTTCCGCATTGTTTCATCTTTCATCTTCCGCATTGTTTCATCTTTCATCTTTCCGCATTTTTTCATCTTTCATCTTTCCGCATTGTTTCATCTTTCATCTTTCCGCATTTTTTCATCTTTCATCTTTCCGCATTGTTTCATCTTTCATCTTTCCGCATTGTTTCATCTTTCATCTTTCCGCATTGTTTCATCTTTCATCTTTCCGCATTGTTTCATCTTTCATCTTTCCGCATTGTTTCATCTTTCATCTTTCCGCATTGTTTCATCTTTCATCTTTCCGCATTGTTTCATCTTTCATCTTTCCGCATTGTTTCATCTTTCCGCATTGTTTCATCTTTCCGCATTGTTTCATCTTTCCGCATTGTTTCATCTTTCCGCATTGTTTCATCTTTCCGCATTGTTTCATCTTTCCGCATTGTTTCATCTTTCCGCATTGTTTCATCTTTCCGCATTGTTTCATCTTTCCGCATTGTTTCATCTTTCCGCATTGTTTCATCTTTCCGCATTGTTTCATCTTTCATCTTTCCGCATTGTTTCATCTTTCATCTTCCGCATTCTTTCATTTTTCATCTTTCCGCATTGTTTCATCTTTCATCTTTCCGCATTTTTTCATCTTTCATCTTTCCGCATTGTTTCATCTTTCATCTTTCCGCATTTTTTCATCTTTCATCTTTCCGCATTGTTTCATCTTTCATCTTTCCGCATTGTTTCATCTTTCCGCATTGTTTCATCTTTCCGCATTGTTTCATCTTTCCGCATTGTTTCATCTTTCATCTTTCCGCATTGTTTCATCTTTCATCTTTCCGCATTCTTTCATCTTTCATCTTTCCGCATTCTTTCATCTTTCATCTTTCCGCATTGTTTCATCTTTACTTTCCGCATTGTTTCATCTTTCCGCATTGTTTCATCTTTCCGCATTGTTTCATCTTTCATCTTTCCGCATTGTTTCATCATTCATCTTTCCGCATTGTTTCACCTTTCATCTTTCCGCATTGTTTCATCTTTCATCTTTCCGCATTGTTTCATCTTTCATCTTTCCGCATTCTTTCATCTTTCATCTTTCCGCATTGTTTCATCTTTCATCTTTCCGCATTGTTTCATCTTTCATCTTTCCGCATTGTTTCATCTTTCATCTTTCCGCATTCTTTCATCTTTCATCTTTCCGCATTGTTTCATCTTTCATCTTTCAGCATTGTTTCATCTTTCATCTTTCCGCATTGTTTCATCTTTCATCTTTCCGCATTCTTTCATCTTTCATCTTTCCGCATTGTTTCATCTTTCATCTTTCCGCAATGTTTCATCTTTCATCTTTCCGCCTTGTTTCATCTTTCATCTTCCGCATTCTTTCATCTTTCATCTTTCCGCATTGTTTCATCTTTCATCTTTCCGCATTGTTTCATCTTTCCGCATTGTTTCATCTTTCCGCATTGTTTCATCTTTCCGCATTGTTTCATCTTTCCGCATTGTTTCATCTTTCCGCATTGTTTCATCTTTCCGCATTGTTTCATCTTTCCGCATTGTTTCATCTTTCCGCATTGTTTCATCTTTCATCTTTCCGCATTGTTTCATCTTTCATCTTTTCGCATTGTTTCATCTTTCCGCATTGTTTCATCCTTCATCTTTCCGCATTGTTTCATCTTTCATCTTTCCGCATTGTTTCATCTTTCCGCATTGTTTCATCTTTCCGCATTGTTTCATCTTTCCGCATTGTTTCATCTTTCCGCATTGTTTCATCTTTCCGCATTGTTTCATCTTTCCGCATTGTTTCATCTTTCCGCATTGTTTCATTTTTCCGCATTGTTTCATCTTTCCGCATTGTTTCATCTTTCATCTTTCCGCATTGTTTCATCTTTCATCTTTCCGCATTGTTTCATCTTTCATCTTTCCGCATTTTTTCATCTTTCATCTTTCCGCATTGTTTCATCTTTCATCTTTCCGCATTGTTTCATCTTTCATCTTTCCGCATTGTTTCATCTTTCATCTTTCCGCATTGTTTCATCTTTCATCTTTCCGCATTCTTTCATCTTTCATCTTTCCGCATTGTTTCATCTTTCATCTTTCCGCATTGTTTCATCTTTCATCTTTCCGCATTGTTTCATCTTTCATATTTCCGCATTGTTTCATCTTTCATCTTTCAGCATTTTTTCATCTTTCATCTTTCCGCATTGTTTCATCTTTCATCTTTCCGCATTTTTTCATCTTTCATCTTTCCGCATTCTTTCATCTTTCATCTTTCCGCATTGTTTCATCTTTCATCTTTCCGCATTGTTTCATCTTTCATCTTTCCGCATTGTTTCATCTTTCATCTTTCCGCATTGTTTCATCTTTCATCTTTCCGCATTGTTTCATCTTTCCGCATTGTTTCATCTTTCCGCATTGTTTCATCTTTCCGCATTGTTTCATCTTTCCGCATTGTTTCATCTTTCCGCATTGTTTCATCTTTCCGCATTGTTTCATCTTTCCGCATTGTTTCATCTTTCATCTTTCCGCATTGTTTCATCTTTCATCTTTCCGCATTGTTTCATCTTTCATCTTTCCGCATTGTTTCATCTTTCATCTTTCCGCATTGTTTCATCTTTCATCTTTCCGCATTGTTTCATCTTTCATCTTTCCGCACTGTTTCATCTTTCATCTTTCCGCATTGTTTCATCTTTCATCTTCCGCATTCTTTCATCTTTCATCTTTCCGCATTGTTTCATCTTTCATCTTTCCGCATTTTTTCATCTTTCATCTTTCCGCATTGTTTCATCTTTCATCTTTCCGCATTGTTTCATCTTTCATCTTTCCGCATTGTTTCATCTTTCATCTTTCCGCATTGTTTCATCTTTCATCTTTCCGCATTGTTTCATCTTTCATCTTTCCGCATTGTTTCATCTTTCATCTTTCCGCATTGTTTCATCTTTCATCTTTCCGCATTGTTTCATCTTTCATCTTTCCGCATTGTTTCATCTTTCATCTTCCGCATTCTTTCATCTTTCATCTTTCCGCATTATTTCATCTTTCATCTTTCCGCATTTTTTCATCTTTCATCTTTCCGCATTGTTTCATCTTTCATCTTTCCGCATTTTTTCATCTTTCATCTTTCCGCATTGTTTCATCTTTCATCTTTCCGCATTGTTTCATCTTTCCGCATTGTCTCATCTTTCATCTTCCGCATTCTTTCATCTTTCATCTTTCCGCATTGTTTCATCTTTCATCTTTCCGCATTTTTTCATCTTTCCGCATTGTTTCATCTTTCATCTTTCCGCATTGTTTCATCTTTCATCTTCCCGCATTTTTTCATCTTTCATCTTTCCGCATTGTTTCATCTTTCCGCATTGTTTCATCTTTCATCTTTCCGCATTGTTTCATCTTTCATCTTCCGCATTCTTTCATCTATCATCTTTCCGCATTGTTTCATCTTTCATCTTTCCGCATTGTTTCATCTTTCATCTTTCCGCATTGTTTCATCTTTCCGCATTGTTTCATCTTTCATCTTTCCGCATTGTTTCATCTTTCATCTTCCGCATTCTTTCATCTTTCATCTTTCCGCATTGTTTCATCTTTCATCTTTCCGCATTGTTTCATCTTTCATCTTTCCGCATTGTTTCATCTTTCCGCATTGTTTCATCTTTCATCTTCCGCATTGTTTCATCTTTCATCTTTCCGCATTTTTTCATCTTTCATCTTTCCGCATTGTTTCATCTTTCATCTTTCCGCATTTTTTCATCTTTCATCTTTCCGCATTGTTTCATCTTTCATCTTTCCGCATTGTTTCATCTTTCATCTTTCCGCATTGTTTCATCTTTCATCTTTCCGCATTGTTTCATCTTTCATCTTTCCGCATTGTTTCATCTTTCATCTTTCCGCATTGTTTCATCTTTCATCTTTCCGCATTGTTTCATCTTTCCGCATTGTTTCATCTCTCCGCATTGTTTCATCTTTCCGCATTGTTTCATCTTTCCGCATTGTTTCATCTTTCCGCATTGTTTCATCTTTCCGCATTGTTTCATCTTTCCGCATTGTTTCATCTTTCCGCATTGTTTCATCTTTCCGCATTGTTTCATCTTTCATCTTCCGCATTCTTTCATTTTTCATCTTTCCGCATTGTTTCATCTTTCATCTTTCCGCATTTTTTCATCTTTCATCTTTCCGCATTGTTTCATCTTTCATCTTTCCGCATTTTTTCATCTTTCATCTTTCCGCATTGTTTCATCTTTCATCTTTCCGCATTGTTTCATCTTTCCGCATTGTTTCATCTTTCCGCATTGTTTCATCTTTCATCTTTCCGCATTGTTTCATCTTTCATCTTTCCGCATTCTTTCATCTTTCATCTTTCCGCATTCTTTCATCTTTCATCTTTCCGCATTGTTTCATCTTTACTTTCCGCATTGTTTCATCTTTCCGCATTGTTTCATCTTTCCGCATTGTTTCATCTTTCATCTTTCCGCATTGTTTCATCATTCATCTTTCCGCATTGTTTCACCTTTCATCTTTCCGCATTGTTTCATCTTTCATCTTTCCGCATTGTTTCATCTTTCATCTTTCCGCATTGTTTCATCTTTCCGCATTGTTTCATCTTTCCGCATTGTTTCATCTTTCCGCATTGTTTCATCTTTCCGCATTGTTTCATCTTTCCGCATTGTTTCATCTTTCCGCATTGTTTCATCTTTCCGCATTGTTTCATTTTTCCGCATTGTTTCATCTTTCCGCATTGTTTCATCTTTCATCTTTCCGCATTGTTTCATCTTTCATCTTTCCACATTGTTTCATCTTTCATCTTCCGCATTCTTTCATCTTTCATCTTTCAGCATTTTTTCATCTTTCATCTTTCCGCATTGTTTCATCTTTCATCTTTCCGCATTTTTTCATCTTTCATCTTTCCGCATTCTTTCATCTTTCATCTTTCCGCATTGTTTCATCTTTCATCTTTCCGCATTGTTTCATCTTTCATCTTTCCGCATTGTTTCATCTTTCATCTTTCCGCATTTTTTCATCTTTCATCTTTCCGCATTGTTTCATCTTTCATCTTTCCGCATTGTTTCATCTTTCATCTTTCCGCATTGTTTCATCTTTCATCTTTCCGCATTGTTTCATCTTTCATCTTTCCGCATTCTTTCATCTTTCATCTTTCCGCATTGTTTCATCTTTCATCTTTCCGCATTGTTTCATCTTTCATCTTTCCGCATTGTTTCATCTTTCATATTTCCGCATTGTTTCATCTTTCATCTTTCAGCATTTTTTCATCTTTCATCTTTCCGCATTGTTTCATCTTTCATCTTTCCGCATTTTTTCATCTTTCATCTTTCCGCATTCTTTCATCTTTCATCTTTCCGCATTGTTTCATCTTTCATCTTTCCGCATTGTTTCATCTTTCATCTTTCCGCATTGTTTCATCTTTCATCTTTCCGCATTGTTTCATCTTTCATCTTTCCGCATTGTTTCATCTTTCCGCATTGTTTCATCTTTCCGCATTGTTTCATCTTTCCGCATTGTTTCATCTTTCCGCATTGTTTCATCTTTCCGCATTGTTTCATCTTTCCGCATTGTTTCATCTTTCCGCATTGTTTCATCTTTCATCTTTCCGCATTGTTTCATCTTTCATCTTTCCGCATTGTTTCATCTTTCATCTTTCCGCATTGTTTCATCTTTCATCTTTCCGCATTGTTTCATCTTTCATCTTTCCGCATTGTTTCATCTTTCATCTTTCCGCATTTTTTCATCTTTCATCTTTCCGCATTGTTTCATCTTTCATCTTTCCGCATTTTTTCATCTTTCATCTTTCCGCATTGTTTCATCTTTCATCTTTCCGCATTGTTTCATCTTTCATCTTTCCGAATTGTTTCATCTTTCATCTTTCCGCATTGTTTCATCTTTCATCTTTCCGCATTGTTTCATCTTTCATCTTTCCGCATTGTTTCATCTTTCATCTTTCCGCATTGTTTCATCTTTCATCTTTCCGCATTGTTTCATCTTTCCGCATTGTTTCATCTTTCCGCATTGTTTCATCTTTCCGCATTGTTTCATCTTTCCGCATTGTTTCATCTTTCCGCATTGTTTCATCTTTCCGCATTGTTTCATCTTTCCGCATTGTTTCATCTTTCCGCATTGTTTCATCTTTCATCTTTCCGCATTGTTTCATCTTTCATCTTCCGCATTCTTTCATTTTTCATCTTTCCGCATTGTTTCATCTTTCATCTTTCCGCATTTTTTCATCTTTCATCTTTCCGCATTGTTTCATCTTTCATCATTCCGCATTTTTTCATCTTTCATCTTTCCGCATTGTTTCATCTTTCATCTTTCCGCATTGTTTCATCTTTCCGCATTGTTTCATCTTTCCGCGTTGTTTCATCTTTCATCTTTCCGCATTGTTTCATCTTTCATCTTTCCGCATTCTTTCATCTTTCATCTTTCTGCATTGTTTCATCTTTCATCTTTCCGCATTGTTTCATCTTTCCGCATTGTTTCATCTTTCCGCATTGTTTCATCTTTCCGCATTGTTTCATCTTTCCGCATTGTTTCATCTTTCCGCATTGTTTCATCTTTCCGCATTGTTTCATCTTTCCGCATTGTTTCATCTTTCCGCATTGTTTCATCTTTCCGCATTGTTTCATCTTTCCGCATTGTTTCATCTTTCATCTTTCCGCATTGTTTCATCATTCATCTTTCCGCATTGTTTCATCTTTCATCTTTCCGCATTGTTTCATCTTTCATCTTTCCGCATTGTTTCATCTTTCATCTTTCCGCATTCTTTCATCTTTCATCTTTCCGCATTGTTTCATCTTTCATCTTTCCGCATTGTTTCATCTTTCATCTTTCCGCATTGTTTCATCTTTCATCTTTCCGCATTCTTTCATCTTTCATCTTGCCGCATTGTTTCATCTTTCATCTTTCCGCATTGTTTCATCTTTCATCTTTCCGCATTGTTTCATCTTTCATCTTTCCGCATTCTTTCATCTTTCATCTTTCCGCATTGTTTCATCTTTCATCTTTCCGCAATGTTTCATCTTTCATCTTCCCGCATTGTTTCATCTTTCATCTTCCGCATTCTTTAATCTTTCATCTTTCCGCATTGTTTCATCTTTCATCTTTCCGCATTGTTTCATCTTTCCGCATTGTTTCATCTTTCCGCATTGTTTCATCTTTCCGCATTGTTTCATCTTTCCGCATTGTTTCATCTTTCCGAATTGTTTCATCTTTCATCTTTCCGCATTGTTTCATCTTTCCGCATTGTTTCATCTTTCCGCATTGTTTCATCTTTCCGCATTGTTTCATCTTTCCGCATTGTTTCATCTTTCCGCATTGTTTCATCTTTCCGCATTGTTTCATCTTTCATCTTTCCGCATTGTTTCATCTTTCATCTTCCGCATTCTTTCATTTTTCATCTTTCCGCATTGTTTCATCTTTCATCTTTCCGCATTGTTTCATCTTTCATCTTTCCGCATTGTTTCATCTTTCATCTTTCCGCATTGTTTCATCTTTCATCTTTCCGCATTCTTTCATCTTTCATCTTTCCGCATTGTTTCATCTTTCATCTTTCCGCATTGTTTCATCTTTCATCTTTCCGCACTGTTTCATCTTTCATCTTTCCGCATTGTTTCATCTTTCATCTTCCGCATTCTTTCATCTTTCATCTTTCCGCATTGTTTCATCTTTCATCTTTCCGCATTTTTTCATCTTTCATCTTTCCGCATTGTTTCATCTTTCATCTTCCCGCATTGTTTCATCTTTCATCTTCCGCATTCTTTAATCTTTCATCTTTCCGCATTGTTTCATCTTTCATCTTTCCGCATTGTTTCATCTTTCCGCATTGTTTCATCTTTCCGCATTGTTTCATCTTTCCGCATTGTTTCATCTTTCCGCATTGTTTCATCTTTCCGCATTGTTTCATCTTTCCGCATTGTTTCATCTTTCCGCATTGTTTCATCTTTCCGCATTGTTTCATCTTTCATCTTTCCGCATTGTTTCATCTTTCATCTTCCGCATTCTTTCATTTTTCATCTTTCCGCATTGTTTCATCTTTCATCTTTCCGCATTGTTTCATCTTTCATCTTTCCGCATTGTTTCATCTTTCATCTTCCGCATTCTTTCATCTTTCATCTTTCCGCATTGTTTCATCTTTCATCTTTCCGCATTTTTTCATCTTTCATCTTTCCGCATTGTTTCATCTTTCATCTTTCCGCATTGTTTCATCTTTCATCTTTCCGCATTGTTTCATCTTTCATCTTTCCGCATTGTTTCATCTTTCATCTTTCCGCATTGTTTCATCTTTCATCTTTCCGCATTGTTTCATCTTTCATCTTTCCGCATTGTTTCATCTTTCATCTTTCCGCATTGTTTCATCTTTCATCTTTCCGCATTGTTTCATCTTTCATCTTCCGCATTCTTTCATCTTTCATCTTTCCGCATTGTTTCATCTTTCATCTTTCCGCATTTTTTCATCTTTCATCTTTCCGCATTGTTTCATCTTTCATCTTTCCGCATTTTTTCATCTTTCATCTTTCCGCATTGTTTCATCTTTCATCTTTCCGCATTCTTTCATCTTTCATCTTTCCGCATTGTTTCATCTTTCATCTTTCCGCATTGTTTCATCTTTCATCTTTCCGCATTGTTTCATCTTTCCGCATTGTTTCATCTTTCATCTTTCCGCATTGTTTCATCTTTCATCTTTCCGCATTGTTTCATCTTTCATCTTCCGCATTCTTTCATCTTTCATCTTTCCGCATTGTTTCATCTTTCATCTTTCCGCATTTTTTCATCTTTCATCTTTCCGCATTGTTTCATCTTTCATCTTTCCGCATTTTTTCATCTTTCATCTTTCCGCATTGTTTCATCTTTCCGCATTGTTTCATCTTTCCGCATTGTTTCATCTTTCCGCATTGTTTCATCTTTCCGCATTGTTTCATCTTTCCGCATTGTTTCATCTTTCCGCATTGTTTCATCTTTCCGCATTGTTTCATCTTTCCGCATTGTTTCATCTTTCCGCATTGTTTCATCTTTCCGCATTGTTTCATCTTTCCGCATTGTTTCATCTTTCATCTTTCCGCATTGTTTCATCTTTCATCTTTCCGCATTCTTTCATCTTTCATCTTTCCGCATTGTTTCATCTTTCATCTTTCCGCATTGTTTCATCTTTCATCTTTCCGCATTCTTTCATCTTTCATCTTTCCGCATTGTTTCATCTTTCATCTTTCCGCATTGTTTCATCTTTCCGCATTGTTTCATCTTTCATCTTTCCGCATTGTTTCATCTTTCATCTTTCCGCATTCTTTCATCTTTCATCTTTCCGCATTGTTTCATCTTTCATCTTTCCGCATTGTTTCATCTTTCCGCATTGTTTCATCTTTCCGCATTGTTTCATCTTTCCGCATTGTTTCATCTTTCCGCATTGTTTCATCTTTCCGAATTGTTTCATCTTTCCGCATTGTTTCATCTTTCATCTTTCCGCATTGTTTCATCATTCATCTTTCCGCATTGTTTCATCTTTCATCTTTCCGCATTTTTTCATCTTTCATCTTTCCGCATTGTTTCATCTTTCATCTTTCCGCATTGTTTCATCTTTCCGCATTGTTTCATCTTTCATCTTTCCGCATTGTTTCATCTTTCATCTTTCCGCATTGTTTCATCTTTCATCTTTCCGCATTGTTTCATCTTTCATCTTCCGCATTCTTTCATCTTTCATCTTTCCGCATTGTTTCATCTTTCATCTTTCCGCATTTTTTCATCTTTCATCTTTCCGCATTGTTTCATCTTTCATCTTTCCGCATTTTTTCATCTTTCATCTTTCCGCATTGTTTCATCTTTCATCTTTCCGCATTGTTTCATCTTTCCGCATTGTTTCATCTTTCATCTTTCCGCATTGTTTCATCTTTCATCTTTCCGCATTTTTTCATCTTTCCGCATTGTTTCATCTTTCATCTTTCCGCATTGTTTCATCTTTCATCTTTCCGCATTTTTTCATCTTTCATCTTTCCGCATTGTTTCATCTTTCCGCATTGTTTCATCTTTCATCTTTCCGCATTGTTTCATCTTTCATCTTCCGCATTCTTTCATCTTTCATCTTTCCGCATTGTTTCATCTGTCATCTTCCGCATTCTTTCATCTTTCATCTTTCCGCATTGTTTCATCTTTCATCTATCCGCATTTTTTCATCTTCCATCTTTCCGCATTGTTTCATCTTTCATCTTTCCGCATTGTTTCATCTTTCATCTTTCCGCATTGTTTCATCTTTCATCTTTCCGCATTGTTTCATCTTTCATCTTTCCGCATTGTTTCATCTTTCATCTTTCCGCATTGTTTCATCTTTCATCTTTCCGCATTGTTTCATCTTTCATCTTTCCGCATTGTTTCATCTTTCATCTTTCCGCATTGTTTCATCTTTCATCTTCCGCATTCTTTCATCTTTCATCTTTCCGCATTGTTTCATCTTTCATCTTTCCGCATTTTTTCATCTTTCATCTTTCCGCATTGTTTCATCTTTAATCTTTCCGCATTTTTTCATCTTTCATCTTTCCGCATTGTTTCATCTTTCATCTTTCCGCATTCTTTCATCTTTCATCTTTCCGCATTGTTTCATCTTTCCGCATTGTTTCATCTTTCCGCATTGTTTCATCTTTCCGCATTGTTTCATCTTTCCGCATTGTTTCATCTTTCCGCATTGTTTCATCTTTCCGCATTGTTTCATCTTTCCGCTTTGTTTCATCTTTCATCTTTCCGCATTGTTTCATCTTTCATCTTTCCGCATTGTTTCATCTTTCATCTTTCCGCATTGTTTCATCTTTCATCTTTCCGCATTGTTTCATCTTTCATCTTTCCGCATTTTTTCATCTTTCATCTTTCCGCATTGTTTCATCTTTCATCTTTCCGCATTGTTTCATCTTTCCGCATTGTTTCATCTTTCCGCATTGTTTCATCTTTCCGCATTGTTTGATCTTTCATCTTTCCACATTGTTTCATCTTTCATGTTTCCGCATTCTTTCATCTTTCATCTTTCCGCATTGTTTCATCTTTCATCTTTCCGCATTGTTTCATCTTTCATCTTTCCGCATTGTTTCATCTTTCATCTTTCCGCATTGTTTCATCTTTCATCTTTCCGCATTGTTTCATCTTTCATCTTTCCGCATTCTTTCATCTTTCATCTTTCCGCATTGTTTCATCTTTCATCTTTCCGCATTGTTTCATCTTTCATCTTTCCGCATTGTTTCATCTTTCATCTTTCCGCATTTTTTCATCTTTCATCTTTCCGCATTGTTTCATCTTCCATCTTTCCGCATTGTTTCATCTTTCCGCATTGTTTCATCTTTCCGCATTGTTTCATCTTTCCGCATTGTTTCATCTTTCATCTTTCCGCATTGTTTCATCTTTCATCTTCCGCATTCTTTCATCTTTCATCTTTCCGCATTGTTTCATCTTTCATCTTTCCGCATTTTTTCATCCTTCATCTTTCCGCATTGTTTCATCTTTCATCTTTCCGCATTGTTTCATCTTTCATCTTTCCGCATTTTTTCATCTTTCATCTTTCCGCATTGTTTCATCTTTCATCTTTCCGCATTTTTTCATCTTTCATCTTTCCGCATTGTTTCATCTTTCATCTTTCCGCATTGTTTCATCTTTCCGCATTGTTTCATCTTTCCGCATTGTTTCATCTTTCCGCATTGTTTCATCTTTCCGCATTGTTTCATCTTTCCGCATTGTTTCATCTTTCCGCATTGTTTCATCTTTCCGCATTGTTTCATCTTTCCGCATTGTTTCATCTTTCCGCATTGTTTCATCTTTCCGCATTGTTTCATCTTTCCGCATTGTTTCATCTTTCCGCATTGTTTCATCTTTCCGCATTGTTTCATCTTTCCGCATTGTTTCATCTTTCCGCATTGTTTCATCTTTCCGCATTGTTTCATCTTTCATCTTTCCGCATTGTTTCATCTTTCATCTTTCCGCATTCTTTCATCTTTCATCTTTCCGCATTGTTTCATCTTTCATCTTTCCGCATTGTTTCATCTTTCCGCATTGTTTCATCTTTTCGCATTGTTTCATCTTTCCGCATTGTTTCATCTTTCCGCATTGTTTCATCTTTCCGCATTGTTTCATCTTTCCGCATTGTTTCATCTTTCATCTTTCCGCATTGTTTCATCATTCATCTTTCCGCATTGTTTCATCTTTCATCTTTCCGCATTGTTTCATCTTTCATCTTTCCGCATTGTTTCGTCTTTCATCTTTCCGCATTGTTTCATCTTTCATCTTTCCGCATTGTTTCATCTTTCATCTTTCCGCATTGTTTCATCTTTCATCTTTCCGCATTTTTTCATCTTTCATCTTTCCGCATTGTTTCATCTTTCATCTTTCCGCATTGTTTCATCTTTCCGCATTGTCTCATCTTTCATCTTCCGCATTCTTTCATCTTTCATCTTTCCGCATTGTTTCATCTTTCATCTTTCCGCATTTTTTCATCTTTCCGCATTGTTTCATCTTTCATCTTTCCGCATTGTTTCATCTTTCATCTTTCCGCATTTTTTCATCTTTCCGCATTGTTTCATCTTTCATCTTTCCGCATTGTTTCATCTTTCATCTTTCCGCATTTTTTCATCTTTCATCTTTCCGCATTGTTTCATCTTTCCGCATTGTTTCATCTTTCATCTTTCCGCATTGTTTCATCTTTCATCTTCCGCATTCTTTCATCTTTCATCTTTCCGCATTGTTTCATCTTTCATCTTTCCGCATTGTTTCATCTTTCATCTTTCCGCATTGTTTCATCTTTCCGCATTGTTTCATCTTTCATCTTTCCGCATTGTTTCATCTTTCATCTTCCGCATTCTTTCATCTTTCATCTTTCCGCATTGTTTCATCTTTCATCTTTCCGCATTGTTTCATCTTTCATCTTTCCGCATTGTTTCATCTTTCCGCATTGTTTCATCTTTCATCTTCCGCATTGTTTCATCTTTCATCTTTCCGCATTTTTTCATCTTTCATCTTTCCGCATTGTTTCATCTTTCATCTTTCCGCATTTTTTCATCTTTCATCTTTCCGCATTGTTTCATCTTTCATCTTTCCGCATTGTTTCATCTTTCATCTTTCCGCATTGTTTCATCTTTCATCTTTCGCATTCTTTCATCTTTCATCTTTCCGAATTGTTTCATCTTTCATCTTTCCGCATTGTTTCATCTTTCATCTTTCCGCATTGTTTCATCTTTCATCTTTCCGCATTGTTTCATCTTTCATCTTTCCGCATTGTTTCATCTTTCATCTTTCCGCATTGTTTCATCTTTTATCTTTCCGCATTGTTTCATCTTTCATCTTTCCGCATTGTTTCATCTTTCATCTTTCCGCATTGTTTCATCTTTCATCTTTCCGCATTGTTTCATCTTTCCGCATTGTTTCATCTTTCCGCATTGTTTCATCTTTCCGCATTGTTTCATCTTTCCGCATTGTTTCATCTTTCCGCATTGTTTCATCTTTCCGCATTGTTTCATCTTTCCGCATTGTTCCATCTTTCCGCATTGTTTCATCTTTCCGCATTGTTTCATCTTTCCGCATTGTTTCATCTTTCATCTTTCCGCATTGTTTCATCTTTCATCTTCCGCATTCTTTCATTTTTCATCTTTCCGCATTGTTTCATCTTTCATCTTTCCGCATTTTTTCATCTTTCATCTTTCCGCATTGTTTCATCTTTCATCTTTCCGCATTTTTTCATCTTTCATCTTTCCGCATTGTTTCATCTTTCATCTTTCCGCATTGTTTCATCTTTCCGCATTGTTTCATCTTTCCGCATTCTTTCATCTTTCATCTTTCCGCATTGTTTCATCTTTCATCTTTCCGCATTCTTTCATCTTTCATCTTTCCGCATTCTTTCATCTTTCATCTTTCCGCATTGTTTCATCTTTACTTTCCGCATTGTTTCATCTTTCCGCATTGTTTCATCTTTCCGCATTGTTTCATCTTTCCGCATTGTTTCATCTTTCATCTTTCCGCATTGTTTCATCATTCATCTTTCCGCATTGTTTCACCTTTCATCTTTCCGCATTGTTTCATCTTTCATCTTTCCGCATTGTTTCATTTTTCATCTTTCCGCATTCTTTCATCTTTCATCTTTCCGCATTGTTTCATCTTTCATCTTTCCGCATTGTTTCATCTTTCATCTTTCCGCATTGTTTCATCTTTCATCTTTCCGCATTCTTTCATCTTTCATCTTTCCGCATTGTTTCATCTTTCATCTTTCCGCATTGTTTCATCTTTCATCTTTCCGCATTGTTTCATCTTTCATCTTTCCGCATTCTTTCATCTTTCATCTTTCCGCATTGTTTCATCTTTCATCTTTCCGCAATGTTTCATCTTTCATCTTTCCGCATTGTTTCATCTTTCATCTTCCGCATTCTTTCATCTTTCATCTTTCCGCATTGTTTCATCTTTCATCTTTCCGCATTGTTTCATCTTTCCGCATTGTTTCATCTTTCCGCATTGTTTCATCTTTCCGCATTGTTTCATCTTTCCGCATTGTTTCATCTTTCCGCATTGTTTCATCTTTCCGCATTGTTTCATCTTTCCGCATTGTTTCATCTTTCCGCATTGTTTCATCTTTCCGCATTGTTTCATCTTTCCGCATTGTTTCATCTTTCATCTTTCCGCATTGTTTCATCTTTCATCTTTTCGCATTATTTCATCTTTCCGCATTGTTTCATCTTTCATCTTTCCGCATTGTTTCATCTTTCATCTTTCCGCATTGTTTCATCTTTCATCTTTCCGCATTTTTTCATCTTTCGTCTTTCCGCATTGTTTCATCTTTCATCTTTCCGCATTGTTTCATCTTTCCGCATTGTTTCATCTTTCCGCATTGTTTCATCTTTCCGCATTGTTTCATCTTTCCGCATTGTTTCATCTTTCCGCATTGTTTCATCTTTCCGCATTGTTCCATCTTTCCGCATTGTTTAATCTTTCCGCATTGTTTCATCTTTCCGCATTGTTTCATCTTTCCGCATTGTTTCATCTTTCCGCATTGTTTCATCTTTCCGCATTGTTTCATCTTTCATCTTTCCGCATTGTTTCATCTTTCATCTTTCCGCATTGTTTCATCTTTCATCTTTCCGCATTGTTTCATCTTTCATCTTCCGCATTCTTTCATCTTTCATCTTTCCGCATTGTTTCATCTTTCATCTTTCCGCATTTTTTCATATTTCATCTTTCCGCATTGTTTCATCTTTCATCTTTCCGCATTTTTTCATCTTTCATCTTTCCGCATTGTTTCATCTTTCATCTTTCCGCATTCTTTCATCTTTCATCTTTCCGCATTGTTTCATCTTTCATCTTTCCGCATTGTTTCATCTTTCATCTTTCCGCATTGTTTCATCTTTCATCTTTCCGCATTGTTTCATCTTTCATCTTTCCGCATTGTTTCATCTTTCATCTTCCGCATTCTTTCATCTTTCATCTTTCCGCATTGTTTCATCTTTCATCTTTCCGCATTTTTTCATCTTTCATCTTTCCGCATTGTTTCATCTTTCATCTTTCCGCATTTTTTCATCTTTCATCTTTCCGCATTGTTTCATCTTTCATCTTTCCGCATTGTTTCATCTTTCCGCATTGTTTCATCTTTCATCTTTCCACATTGTTTCATCTTTCATCTTTCCGCATTTTTTCATCTTTCATCTTTCCGCATTGTTTCATCTTTCATCTTTCCGCATTGTTTCATCTTTCCGCATTGTTTCATCTTTCCGCATTGTTTCATCTTTCCGCATTGTTTCATCTTTCCGCATTGTTTCATCTTTCCGCATTGTTTCATCTTTCCGCATTGTTTCATCTTTCCGCATTGTTTCATCTTTCCGCATTGTTTCATCTTTCCGCATTGTTTCATCTTTCCGCATTGTTTCATCTTTCCGCATTGTTTCATCTTTCCGCATTGTTTCATCTTTCCGCATTGTTTCATCTTTCCGCATTGTTTCATCTTTCCGCATTGTTTCATCTTTCCGCATTGTTTCATCTTTCCGCATTGTTTCATCTTTCCGCATTGTTTCATCTTTCATCTTTCCGCATTGTTTCATCTTTCATCTTTCCGCATTCTTTCATCTTTCATCTTTCCGCATTGTTTCATCTTTCATCTTTCCGCATTGTTTCATCTTTCCGCATTGTTTCATCTTTCATCTTTCCGCATTGTTTCATCTTTCATCTTTCCGCATTCTTTCATCTTTCATCTTTCCGCATTGTTTCATCTTTCATCTTTCCGCATTGTTTCATCTTTCCGCATTGTTTCATCTTTCCGCATTGTTTCATCTTTCCGCATTGTTTCATCTTTCCGCATTGTTTCATCTTTCCGAATTGTTTCATCTTTCCGCATTGTTTCATCTTTCATCTTTCCGCATTGTTTCATCATTCATCTTTCCGCATTGTTTCATCTTTCATCTTTCCGCATTTTTTCATCTTTCATCTTTCCGCATTGTTTCATCTTTCATCTTTCCGCATTGTTTCATCTTTCATCTTTCCGCATTGTTTCATCTTTCATCTTTCCGCATTGTTTCATCTTTCATCTTTCCGCATTGTTTCATCTTTCATCTTCCGCATTCTTTCATCTTTCATCTTTCCGCATTGTTTCATCTTTCATCTTTCCGCATTTTTTCATCTTTCATCTTTCCGCATTGTTTCATCTTTCATCTTTCCGCATTTTTTCATCTTTCATCTTTCCGCATTGTTTCATCTTTCATCTTTCCGCATTGTTTCATCTTTCCGCATTGTTTCATCTTTCATCTTTCCGCATTGTTTCATCTTTCATCTTCCGCATTCTTTCATCTTTCATCTTTCCGCATTGTTTCATCTTTCATCTTTCCGCATTTTTTCATCTTTCATCTTTCCGCATTGTTTCATCTTTAATCTTTCCGCATTTTTTCATCTTTCATCTTTCCGCATTGTTTCATCTTTCATCTTTCCGCATTCTTTCATCTTTCATCTTTCCGCATTGTTTCATCTTTCCGCATTGTTTCATCTTTCCGCATTGTTTCATCTTTCCGCATTGTTTCATCTTTCCGCATTGTTTCATCTTTCCGCATTGTTTCATCTTTCCGCTTTGTTTCATCTTTCATCTTTCCGCATTGTTTCATCTTTCATCTTTCCGCATTGTTTCATCTTTCATCTTTCCGCATTGTTTCATCTTTCATCTTTCCGCATTGTTTCATCTTTCATCTTTCCGCATTTTTTCATCTTTCATCTTTCCGCATTGTTTCATCTTTCATCTTTCCGCATTGTTTCATCTTTCCGCATTGTTTCATCTTTCCGCATTGTTTCATCTTTCCGCATTGTTTGATCTTTCATCTTTCCACATTGTTTCATCTTTCATGTTTCCGCATTCTTTCATCTTTCATCTTTCCGCATTGTTTCATCTTTCATCTTTCCGCATTGTTTCATCTTTCATCTTTCCGCATTGTTTCATCTTTCATCTTTCCGCATTGTTTCATCTTTCATCTTTCCGCATTGTTTCATCTTTCATCTTTCCGCATTGTTTCATCTTTCATCTTTCCGCATTCTTTCATCTTTCATCTTTCCGCATTGTTTCATCTTTCATCTTTCCGCATTGTTTCATCTTTCATCTTTCCGCATTGTTTCATCTTTCATCTTTCCGCATTTTTTCATCTTTCATCTTTCCGCATTGTTTCATCTTTCATCTTTCCGCATTGTTTCATCTTTCCGCATTGTTTCATCTTTCCGCATTGTTTCATCTTTCCGCATTGTTTCATCTTTCATCTTTCCGCATTGTTTCATCTTTCATCTTCCGCATTCTTTCATCTTTCATCTTTCCGCATTGTTTCATCTTTCATCTTTCCGCATTTTTTCATCCTTCATCTTTCCGCATTGTTTCATCTTTCATCTTTCCGCATTGTTTCATCTTTCATCTTTCCGCATTTTTTCATCTTTCATCTTTCCGCATTGTTTCATCTTTCATCTTTCCGCATTTTTTCATCTTTCATCTTTCCGCATTGTTTCATCTTTCATCTTTCCGCATTGTTTCATCTTTCCGCATTGTTTCATCTTTCCGCATTGTTTCATCTTTCTGCATTGTTTCATCTTTCCGCATTGTTTCATCTTTCCGCATTGTTTCATCTTTCCGCATTGTTTCATCTTTCCGCATTGTTTCATCTTTCCGCATTGTTTCATCTTTCCGCATTGTTTCATCTTTCCGCATTGTTTCATCTTTCCGCATTGTTTCATCTTTCCGCATTGTTTCATCTTTCATCTTTCCGCATTGTTTCATCTTTCATCTTTCCGCATTCTTTCATCTTTCATCTTTCCGCATTGTTTCATCTTTCATCTTTCCGCATTGTTTCATCTTTCCGCATTGTTTCATCTTTTCGCATTGTTTCATCTTTCCGCATTGTTTCATCTTTCCGCATTGTTTCATCTTTCCGCATTGTTTCATCTTTCCGCATTGTTTCATCTTTCATCTTTCCGCATTGTTTCATCATTCATCTTTCCGCATTGTTTCATCTTTCATCTTTCCGCATTGTTTCATCTTTCATCTTTCCGCATTGTTTCGTCTTTCATCTTTCCGCATTGTTTCATCTTTCATCTTTCCGCATTGTTTCATCTTTCATCTTTCCGCATTGTTTCATCTTTCATCTTTCCGCATTTTTTCATCTTTCATCTTTCCGCATTGTTTCATCTTTCATCTTTCCGCATTGTTTCATCTTTCCGCATTGTCTCATCTTTCATCTTCCGCATTCTTTCATCTTTCATCTTTCCGCATTGTTTCATCTTTCATCTTTCCGCATTTTTTCATCTTTCCGCATTGTTTCATCTTTCATCTTTCCGCATTGTTTCATCTTTCATCTTTCCGCATTTTTTCATCTTTCCGCATTGTTTCATCTTTCATCTTTCCGCATTGTTTCATCTTTCATCTTTCCGCATTTTTTCATCTTTCATCTTTCCGCATTGTTTCATCTTTCCGCATTGTTTCATCTTTCATCTTTCCGCATTGTTTCATCTTTCATCTTCCGCATTCTTTCATCTTTCATCTTTCCGCATTGTTTCATATTTCATCTTTCCGCATTGTTTCATCTTTCATCTTTCCGCATTGTTTCATCTTTCCGCATTGTTTCATCTTTCATCTTTCCGCATTGTTTCATCTTTCATCTTCCGCATTCTTTCATCTTTCATCTTTCCGCATTGTTTCATCTTTCATCTTTCCGCATTGTTTCATCTTTCATCTTTCCGCATTGTTTCATCTTTCCGCATTGTTTCATCTTTCATCTTCCGCATTGTTTCATCTTTCATCTTTCCGCATTTTTTCATCTTTCATCTTTCCGCATTGTTTCATCTTTCATCTTTCCGCATTTTTTCATCTTTCATCTTTCCGCATTGTTTCATCTTTCATCTTTCCGCATTGTTTCATCTTTCATCTTTCCGCATTGTTTCATCTTTCATCTTTCGCATTCTTTCATCTTTCATCTTTCCGAATTGTTTCATCTTTCATCTTTCCGCATTGTTTCATCTTTCATCTTTCCGCATTGTTTCATCTTTCATCTTTCCGCATTGTTTCATCTTTCATCTTTCCGCATTGTTTCATCTTTCATCTTTCCGCATTGTTTCATCTTTCATCTTTCCGCATTGTTTCATCTTTCATCTTTCCGCATTGTTTCATCTTTCCGCATTGTTTCATCTTTCCGCATTGTTTCATCTTTCCGCATTGTTTCATCTTTCCGCATTGTTTCATCTTTCCGCATTGTTTCATCTTTCCGCATTGTTTCATCTTTCCGCATTGTTTCATCTTTCCGCATTGTTTCATCTTTCCGCATTGTTTCATCTTTCCGCATTGTTCCATCTTTCCGCATTGTTTCATCTTTCCGCATTGTTTCATCTTTCCGCATTGTTTCATCTTTCATCTTTCCGCATTGTTTCATCTTTCATCTTCCGCATTCTTTCATTTTTCATCTTTCCGCATTGTTTCATCTTTCATCTTTCCGCATTTTTTCATCTTTCATCTTTCCGCATTGTTTCATCTTTCATCTTTCCGCATTTTTTCATCTTTCATCTTTCCGCATTGTTTCATCTTTCATCTTTCCGCATTGTTTCATCTTTCCGCATTGTTTCATCTTTCCGCATTCTTTCATCTTTCATCTTTCCGCATTGTTTCATCTTTCATCTTTCCGCATTCTTTCATCTTTCATCTTTCCGCATTCTTTCATCTTTCATCTTTCCGCATTGTTTCATCTTTACTTTCCGCATTGTTTCATCTTTCCGCATTGTTTCATCTTTCCGCATTGTTTCATCTTTCATCTTTCCGCATTGTTTCATCATTCATCTTTCCGCATTGTTTCACCTTTCATCTTTCCGCATTGTTTCATCTTTCATCTTTCCGCATTGTTTCATTTTTCATCTTTCCGCATTCTTTCATCTTTCATCTTTCCGCATTGTTTCATCTTTCATCTTTCCGCATTGTTTCATCTTTCATCTTTCCGCATTGTTTCATCTTTCATCTTTCCGCATTCTTTCATCTTTCATCTTTCCTCATTGTTTCATCTTTCATCTTTCCGCATTGTTTCATCTTTCATCTTTCCGCATTGTTTCATCTTTCATCTTTCCGCATTCTTTCATCTTTCATCTTTCCGCATTGTTTCATCTTTCATCTTTCCGCAATGTTTCATCTTTCATCTTTCCGCATTGTTTCATCTTTCATCTTCCGCATTCTTTCATCTTTCATCTTTCCGCATTGTTTCATCTTTCATCTTTCCGCATTGTTTCATCTTTCCGCATTGTTTCATCTTTCCGCATTGTTTCATCTTTCCGCATTGTTTCATCTTTCCGCATTGTTTCATCTTTCCGCATTGTTTCATCTTTCCGCATTGTTTCATCTTTCCGCATTGTTTCATCTTTCCGCATTGTTTCATCTTTCCGCATTGTTTCATCTTTCCGCATTGTTTCATCTTTCCGCATTGTTTCATCTTTCCGCATTGTTTCATCTTTCCGCATTGTTTCATCTTTCATCTTTCCGCATTGTTTCATCTTTCATCTTTTCGCATTGTTTCATCTTTCCGCATTGTTTCATCTTTCATCTTTCCGCATTGTTTCATCTTTCATCTTTCCGCATTGTTTCATCTTTCATCTTTCCGCATTTTTTCATCTTTCGTCTTTCCGCATTGTTTCATCTTTCATCTTTCCGCATTGTTTCATCTTTCCGCATTGTTTCATCTTTCCGCATTGTTTCATCTTTCCGCATTGTTTCATCTTTCCGCATTGTTTCATCTTTCCGCATTGTTTCATCTTTCCGCATTGTTCCATCTTTCCGCATTGTTTCATCTTTCCGCATTGTTTCATCTTTCCGCATTGTTTCATCTTTCCGCATTGTTTCATCTTTCCGCATTGTTTCATCTTTCCGCATTGTTTCATCTTTCATCTTTCCGCATTGTTTCATCTTTCATCTTTCCGCATTGTTTCATCTTTCATCTTTCCGCATTGTTTCATCTTTCATCTTTCCGCATTGTTTCATCTTTCATCTTTCCGCATTGTTTCATCTTTCATCTTTCCGCATTCTTTCATCTTTCATCATTCCGCATTGTTTCATCTTTCATCTTTCCGCATTTTTTCATCTTTCATCTTTCCGCATTGTTTCATCTTTCATCTTTCCGCATTGTTTCATCTTTCATCTTTCCGCATTGTTTCATTTTTCATCTTTCCGCATTCTTTCATATTTCATCTTTCCGCATTGTTTCATCTTTCATCTTTCCGCATTTTTTCATCTTTCATCTTTCCGCATTGTTTCATCTTTCATCTTTCCGCATTGTTTCATCTTTCATCTTTCCGCATTGTTTCATCTTTCATCTTTCTGCATTGTTTCATCTTTCATCTTTCCGCATTGTTTCATCTTTCCGCATTGTTTCATCTTTCATCTTCCGCATTGTTTCATCTTTCATCTTTCCGCATTGTTTCATCTTTCATCTTTCCGCATTGTTTCATCTTTCATCTTTCCGCATTGTTTCATCTTTCATCTTTCCGCATTGTTTCATCTTTCCGCATTGTTTCATCTTCATCTTCCGCATTCTTTCATCTTTCATCTTTCCGCATTGTTTCATCTTTCATCTTTCCGCATTTTTTCATCTTTCATCTTTCCGCATTGTTTCATCTTTCATCTTTCCGCATTTTTTCATCTTTCATCTTTCCGCATTGTTTCATCTTTCATCTTTCCGCATTTTTTCATCTTTCATCTTTCCGCATTGTTTCATCTTTCCGCATTGTTTCATCTTTCCGCATTGTTTCATCTTTCATCTTCCGCATTCTTTCATCTTTCATCTTTCCGCATTGTTTCATCTTTCATCTTTCCGCATTTTTTCATCTTTCATCTTTCCGCATTGTTTCATCTATTATCTTTCCGCATTGTTTCATCTTTCATCTTTCCGCATTGTTTCATCTTTCATCTTTCCGCATTGTTTCATCTTTCATCTTTCCGCATTGTTTCATCTTTCATCTTTCCGCATTGTTTCATCTTTCCGCATTGTTTCATCTTTCATCTTTCCGCATTGTTTCATCTTTCATCTTTCCGCATTGTTTCATCTTTCATCTTTCCGCATTGTTTCATCTTTCATCTTTCCGCATTGTTTGATCTTTCATCTTTCCGCATTCTTTCATCTTTCATCTTTCCGCATTGTTTCATCTTTCATCTTTCCGCATTGTTTCATCTTTCATCTTTCCGCATTGTTTCATCTTTCATCTTTCCGCATTTTTTAATCTTTCATCTTTCCGCATTGTTTCATCTTTCATCTTTCCGCATTGTTTCATCTTTCCGCATTGTTTCATCTTTCCGCATTGTTTCATCTTTCCGCATTGTTTCATCTTTCATCTTCCGCATTCTTTCATCTTTCATCTTTCCGCATTGTTTCATCTTTCATCTTTCCGCATTGTTTCATCTTTCATCTTTCCGCATTGTTTCATCTTTCATCTTTCCGCATTTTTTCATCTTTCATCTTTCCGCATTGTTTCATCTTTCATCTTTCCGCATTGATTCATCTTTCCGCATTGTTTCATCTTTCCGCATTGTTTCATCTTTCCGCATTGTTTCATCTTTCATCTTTCCGCATTGTTTCATCTTTCATCTTTCCGCATTGTTTCATCTTTCATCTTTCCGCATTGTTTCATCTTTCATCTTTCCGCATTGTTTCATCTTTCATCTTTCCGCATTGTTTCATCTTTCATCTTTCCGCATTGTTTCATCTTTCATCTTTCCGCATTGTTTCATCTTTCATCTTTCCGCATTGTTTCATCTTTCATCTTCCGCATTCTTTCATCTTTCATCTTTCAGCATTTTTTCATCTTTCATCTTTCCGCATTGTTTCATCTTTCATCTTTCCGCATTTTTTCATCTTTCATCTTTCCGCATTGTTTCATCTTTCATCTTTCCGCATTGTTTCATCTTTCATCTTTCCGCATTGTTTCATCTTTCATCTTTCCGCATTGTTTCATCTTTCATCTTTCCGCATTTTTTCATCTTTCATCTTTCCGCATTGTTTCATCTTTCATCTTTCCGCATTGTTTCATCTTTCCGCATTGTCTCATCTTTCATCTTCCGCATTCTTTCATCTTTCATCTTTCCGCATTGTTTCATCTTTCATCTTTCCGCATTTTTTCATCTTTCCGCATTGTTTCATCTTTCATCTTTCCGCATTGTTTCATCTTTCATCTTTCCGCATTTTTTCATCTTTCCGCATTGTTTCATCTTTCATCTTTCCGCATTGTTTCATCTTTCATCTTTCCGCATTTTTTCATCTTTCATCTTTCCGCATTGTTTCATCTTTCCGCATTGTTTCATCTTTCATCTTTCCGCATTGTTTCATCTTTCATCTTCCGCATTCTTTCATCTTTCATCTTTCCGCATTGTTTCATATTTCATCTTTCCGCATTGTTTCATCTTTCATCTTTCCGCATTGTTTCATCTTTCCGCATTGTTTCATCTTTCATCTTTCCGCATTGTTTCATCTTTCATCTTCCGCATTCTTTCATCTTTCATCTTTCCGCATTGTTTCATCTTTCATCTTTCCGCATTGTTTCATCTTTCATCTTTCCGCATTGTTTCATCTTTCCGCATTGTTTCATCTTTCATCTTCCGCATTGTTTCATCTTTCATCTTTCCGCATTTTTTCATCTTTCATCTTTCCGCATTGTTTCATCTTTCATCTTTCCGCATTTTTTCATCTTTCATCTTTCCGCATTGTTTCATCTTTCATCTTTCCGCATTGTTTCATCTTTCATCTTTCCGCATTGTTTCATCTTTCATCTTTCGCATTCTTTCATCTTTCATCTTTCCGAATTGTTTCATCTTTCATCTTTCCGCATTGTTTCATCTTTCATCTTTCCGCATTGTTTCATCTTTCATCTTTCCGCATTGTTTCATCTTTCATCTTTCCGCATTGTTTCATCTTTCATCTTTCCGCATTGTTTCATCTTTCATCTTTCCGCATTGTTTCATCTTTCATCTTTCCGCATTGTTTCATCTTTCCGCATTGTTTCATCTTTCCGCATTGTTTCATCTTTCCGCATTGTTTCATCTTTCCGCATTGTTTCATCTTTCCGCATTGTTTCATCTTTCCGCATTGTTTCATCTTTCCGCATTGTTTCATCTTTCCGCATTGTTTCATCTTTCCGCATTGTTTCATCTTTCCGCATTGTTCCATCTTTCCGCATTGTTTCATCTTTCCGCATTGTTTCATCTTTCCGCATTGTTTCATCTTTCATCTTTCCGCATTGTTTCATCTTTCATCTTCCGCATTCTTTCATTTTTCATCTTTCCGCATTGTTTCATCTTTCATCTTTCCGCATTTTTTCATCTTTCATCTTTCCGCATTGTTTCATCTTTCATCTTTCCGCATTTTTTCATCTTTCATCTTTCCGCATTGTTTCATCTTTCATCTTTCCGCATTGTTTCATCTTTCCGCATTGTTTCATCTTTCCGCATTCTTTCATCTTTCATCTTTCCGCATTGTTTCATCTTTCATCTTTCCGCATTCTTTCATCTTTCATCTTTCCGCATTCTTTCATCTTTCATCTTTCCGCATTGTTTCATCTTTACTTTCCGCATTGTTTCATCTTTCCGCATTGTTTCATCTTTCCGCATTGTTTCATCTTTCATCTTTCCGCATTGTTTCATCATTCATCTTTCCGCATTGTTTCACCTTTCATCTTTCCGCATTGTTTCATCTTTCATCTTTCCGCATTGTTTCATTTTTCATCTTTCCGCATTCTTTCATCTTTCATCTTTCCGCATTGTTTCATCTTTCATCTTTCCGCATTGTTTCATCTTTCATCTTTCCGCATTGTTTCATCTTTCATCTTTCCGCATTCTTTCATCTTTCATCTTTCCTCATTGTTTCATCTTTCATCTTTCCGCATTGTTTCATCTTTCATCTTTCCGCATTGTTTCATCTTTCATCTTTCCGCATTCTTTCATCTTTCATCTTTCCGCATTGTTTCATCTTTCATCTTTCCGCAATGTTTCATCTTTCATCTTTCCGCATTGTTTCATCTTTCATCTTCCGCATTCTTTCATCTTTCATCTTTCCGCATTGTTTCATCTTTCATCTTTCCGCATTGTTTCATCTTTCCGCATTGTTTCATCTTTCCGCATTGTTTCATCTTTCCGCATTGTTTCATCTTTCCGCATTGTTTCATCTTTCCGCATTGTTTCATCTTTCCGCATTGTTTCATCTTTCCGCATTGTTTCATCTTTCCGCATTGTTTCATCTTTCCGCATTGTTTCATCTTTCCGCATTGTTTCATCTTTCCGCATTGTTTCATCTTTCCGCATTGTTTCATCTTTCCGCATTGTTTCATCTTTCATCTTTCCGCATTGTTTCATCTTTCATCTTTTCGCATTGTTTCATCTTTCCGCATTGTTTCATCTTTCATCTTTCCGCATTGTTTCATCTTTCATCTTTCCGCATTGTTTCATCTTTCATCTTTCCGCATTTTTTCATCTTTCGTCTTTCCGCATTGTTTCATCTTTCATCTTTCCGCATTGTTTCATCTTTCCGCATTGTTTCATCTTTCCGCATTGTTTCATCTTTCCGCATTGTTTCATCTTTCCGCATTGTTTCATCTTTCCGCATTGTTTCATCTTTCCGCATTGTTCCATCTTTCCGCATTGTTTCATCTTTCCGCATTGTTTCATCTTTCCGCATTGTTTCATCTTTCCGCATTGTTTCATCTTTCCGCATTGTTTCATCTTTCCGCATTGTTTCATCTTTCATCTTTCCGCATTGTTTCATCTTTCATCTTTCCGCATTGTTTCATCTTTCATCTTTCCGCATTGTTTCATCTTTCATCTTTCCGCATTGTTTCATCTTTCATCTTTCCGCATTGTTTCATCTTTCATCTTTCCGCATTCTTTCATCTTTCATCATTCCGCATTGTTTCATCTTTCATCTTTCCGCATTTTTTCATCTTTCATCTTTCCGCATTGTTTCATCTTTCATCTTTCCGCATTGTTTCATCTTTCATCTTTCCGCATTGTTTCATTTTTCATCTTTCCGCATTCTTTCATATTTCATCTTTCCGCATTGTTTCATCTTTCATCTTTCCGCATTTTTTCATCTTTCATCTTTCCGCATTGTTTCATCTTTCATCTTTCCGCATTGTTTCATCTTTCATCTTTCCGCATTGTTTCATCTTTCATCTTTCTGCATTGTTTCATCTTTCATCTTTCCGCATTGTTTCATCTTTCCGCATTGTTTCATCTTTCATCTTCCGCATTGTTTCATCTTTCATCTTTCCGCATTGTTTCATCTTTCATCTTTCCGCATTGTTTCATCTTTCATCTTTCCGCATTGTTTCATCTTTCATCTTTCCGCATTGTTTCATCTTTCCGCATTGTTTCATCTTCATCTTCCGCATTCTTTCATCTTTCATCTTTCCGCATTGTTTCATCTTTCATCTTTCCGCATTTTTTCATCTTTCATCTTTCCGCATTGTTTCATCTTTCATCTTTCCGCATTTTTTCATCTTTCATCTTTCCGCATTGTTTCATCTTTCATCTTTCCGCATTTTTTCATCTTTCATCTTTCCGCATTGTTTCATCTTTCCGCATTGTTTCATCTTTCCGCATTGTTTCATCTTTCATCTTCCGCATTCTTTCATCTTTCATCTTTCCGCATTGTTTCATCTTTCATCTTTCCGCATTTTTTCATCTTTCATCTTTCCGCATTGTTTCATCTATTATCTTTCCGCATTGTTTCATCTTTCATCTTTCCGCATTGTTTCATCTTTCATCTTTCCGCATTGTTTCATCTTTCATCTTTCCGCATTGTTTCATCTTTCATCTTTCCGCATTGTTTCATCTTTCCGCATTGTTTCATCTTTCATCTTTCCGCATTGTTTCATCTTTCATCTTTCCGCATTGTTTCATCTTTCATCTTTCCGCATTGTTTCATCTTTCATCTTTCCGCATTGTTTGATCTTTCATCTTTCCGCATTCTTTCATCTTTCATCTTTCCGCATTGTTTCATCTTTCATCTTTCCGCATTGTTTCATCTTTCATCTTTCCGCATTGTTTCATCTTTCATCTTTCCGCATTTTTTAATCTTTCATCTTTCCGCATTGTTTCATCTTTCATCTTTCCGCATTGTTTCATCTTTCCGCATTGTTTCATCTTTCCGCATTGTTTCATCTTTCCGCATTGTTTCATCTTTCATCTTCCGCATTCTTTCATCTTTCATCTTTCCGCATTGTTTCATCTTTCATCTTTCCGCATTGTTTCATCTTTCATCTTTCCGCATTGTTTCATCTTTCATCTTTCCGCATTTTTTCATCTTTCATCTTTCCGCATTGTTTCATCTTTCATCTTTCCGCATTGATTCATCTTTCCGCATTGTTTCATCTTTCCGCATTGTTTCATCTTTCCGCATTGTTTCATCTTTCATCTTTCCGCATTGTTTCATCTTTCATCTTTCCGCATTGTTTCATCTTTCATCTTTCCGCATTGTTTCATCTTTCATCTTTCCGCATTGTTTCATCTTTCATCTTTCCGCATTGTTTCATCTTTCATCTTTCCGCATTGTTTCATCTTTCATCTTTCCGCATTGTTTCATCTTTCATCTTTCCGCATTGTTTCATCTTTCATCTTCCGCATTCTTTCATCTTTCATCTTTCAGCATTTTTTCATCTTTCATCTTTCCGCATTGTTTCATCTTTCATCTTTCCGCATTTTTTCATCTTTCATCTTTCCGCATTGTTTCATCTTTCATCTTTCCGCATTGTTTCATCTTTCATCTTTCCGCATTGTTTCATCTTTCATCTTTCCGCATTGTTTCATCTTTCATCTTTCCGCATTTTTTCATCTTTCATCTTTCCGCATTGTTTCATCTTTCATCTTTCCGCATTGTTTCATCTTTCATCTTTCCGCATTGTTTCATCTTTCATCTTTCCGCATTGTTTCATCTTTCATCTTTCCGCATTCTTTCATCTTTCATCTTTCCGCATTGTTTCATCTTTCATCTTTCCGCATTGTTTCATCTTTCATCTTTCCGCATTGTTTCATCTTTCATCTTTCCGCATTGTTTCATCTTTCATCTTCCGCATTCTTTCATCTTTAATCTTTCCGCATTGTTTCATCTTTCATCTTTCCGCATTGTTTCATCTTTCATCTTTCCGCATTGTTTCATCTTTCATCTTTCCGGATTGTTTCATCTTTCATCTTTCCGCATTGTTTCATCTATCATCTTTCCGCATTGTTTCATCTTTCATCTTTCCGCATTTTTTCATCTTTCATCTTTCCGCATTGTTTCATCTTTCATCTTTCCGCATTTTTTCATCTTTCATCTTTCCGCATTGTTTCATCTTTCATCTTTCCGCATTGTTTCATCTTTCATCTTTCCGAATTGTTTCATCTTTCATCTTTCCGCATTGTTTCATCTTTCATCTTTCCGCATTGTTTCATCTTTCATCTTTCCGCATTGTTTCATCTTTCATCTTTCCGCATTGTTTCATCTTTCATCTTTCCGCATTGTTTCATCTTTCCGCATTGTTTCATCTTTCCGCATTGTTTCATCTTTCCGCATTGTTTCATCTTTCCGCATTGTTTCATCTTTCCGCATTGTTTCATCTTTCCGCATTGTTTCATCTTTCCGCATTGTTTCATCTTTCCGCATTGTTTCATCTTTCCGCATTGTTTCATCTTTCCGCATTGTTTCATCTTTCCGCATTGTTTCATCTTTCATCTTTCCGCATTGTTTCATCTTTCATCTTCCGCATTCTTTCATTTTTCATCTTTCCGCATTGTTTCATCTTTCATCTTTCCGCATTTTTTCATCTTTCATCTTTCCGCATTGTTTCATCTTTCATCTTTCCGCATTTTTTCATCTTTCATCTTTCCGCATTGTTTCATCTTTCATCTTTCCGCATTGTTTCATCTTTCCGCATTGTTTCATCTTTCATCTTTCCGCATTGTTTCATCTTTCATCTTTCCGCATTCTTTCATCTTTCATCTTTCTGCATTGTTTCATCTTTCATCTTTCCGCATTGTTTCATCTTTCCGCATTGTTTCATCTTTCCGCATTGTTTCATCTTTCCGCATTGTTTCATCTTTCCGCATTGTTTCATCTTTCCGCATTGTTTCATCTTTCCGCATTGTTTCATCTTTCCGCATTGTTTCATCTTTCCGCATTGTTTCATCTTTCCGCATTGTTTCATCTTTCCGCATTGTTTCATCTTTCCGCATTGTTTCATCTTTCCGCATTGTTTCATCTTTCCGCATTGTTTCATCTTTCCGCATTGTTTCATCTTTCATCTTTCCGCATTGTTTCATCATTCATCTTTCCGCATTGTTTCATCTTTCATCTTTCCGCATTGTTTCATCTTTCATCTTTCCGCATTGTTTCATCTTTCATCTTTCCGCATTCTTTCATCTTTCATCTTTCCGCATTGTTTCATCTTTCATCTTTCCGCATTGTTTCATCTTTCATCTTTCCGCATTGTTTCATCTTTCATCTTTCCGCATTCTTTCATCTTTCATCTTGCCGCATTGTTTCATCTTTCATCTTTCCGCATTGTTTCATCTTTCATCTTTCCGCATTGTTTCATCTTTCATCTTTCCGCATTCTTTCATCTTTCATCTTTCCGCATTGTTTCATCTTTCATCTTTCCGCAATGTTTCATCTTTCATCTTTCCGCATTGTTTCATCTTTCATCTTCCGCATTCTTTCATCTTTCATCTTTCCGCATTGTTTCATCTTTCATCTTTCCGCATTGTTTCATCTTTCCGCATTGTTTCATCTTTCCGCATTGTTTCATCTTTCCGCATTGTTTCATCTTTCCGCATTGTTTCATCTTTCCGCATTGTTTCATCTTTCCGAATTGTTTCATCTTTCATCTTTCCGCATTGTTTCATCTTTCCGCATTGTTTCATCTTTCCGCATTGTTTCATCTTTCCGCATTGTTTCATCTTTCCGCATTGTTTCATCTTTCCGCATTGTTTCATCTTTCCGCATTGTTTCATCTTTCCGCATTGTTTCATCTTTCCGCATTGTTTCATCTTTCCGCATTGTTTCATCTTTCATCTTTCCGCATTGTTTCATCTTTCATCTTCCGCATTCTTTCATTTTTCATCTTTCCGCATTGTTTCATCTTTCATCTTTCCGCATTGTTTCATCTTTCATCATTCCGCATTGTTTCATCTTTCATCTTTCCGCATTTTTTCATCTTTCATCTTTCCGCATTGTTTCATCTTTCATCTTTCCGCATTGTTTCATCTTTCATCTTTCCGCATTGTTTCATCTTTCATCTTTCCGCATTCTTTCATCTTTCATCTTTCCGCATTGTTTCATCTTTCATCTTTCCGCATTTTTTCATCTTTCATCTTTCCGCATTGTTTCATCTTTCATCTTTCCGCATTGTTTCATCTTTCATCTTTCCGCATTGTTTCATCTTTCATCTTTCCGCATTGTTGCATCTTTCATCTTTCCGCATTGTTTCATCTTTCCGCATTGTTTCATCTTTCATCTTCCGCATTGTTTCATCTTTCATCTTTCCGCATTGTTTCATCTTTCATCTTTCCGCATTGTTTCATCTTTCATCTTTCCGAATTGTTTCATCTTTCATCTTTCCGCATTGTTTCATCTTTCATCTTTCCGCATTGTTTCATCTTTCATCTTTCCGCATTGTTTCATCTTTCATCTTTCCGCATTGCTTCATCTTTCATCTTTCCGCATTGTTTCATCTTTCATCTTTCCGCATTGTTTCATCTTTCATCTTTCCGCATTGTTTCATCTTTCATCTTTCCGCATTGTTTCATCTTTCATCTTTCCGCATTGTTTCATCTTTCCGCATTGTTTCATCTTCATCTTCCGCATTCTTTCATCTTTCATCTTTCCGCATTGTTTCATCTTTCATCTTTCCGCATTGTTTCATCTTTCATCTTTCCGCATTGTTTCATCTTTCATCTTTCCGCATTGCTTCATCTTTCATCTTTCCGCATTGTTTCATCTTTCATCTTTCCGCATTGTTTCATCTTTCATCTTTCCGCATTGTTTCATCTTTCCGCATTGTTTCATCTTTCATCTTCCGCATTCTTTCATCTTTCATCTTTCCGCATTTTTTCATCTTTCATCTTTCCGCATTTTTTCATCTTTCATCTATCCGCATTGTTTCATCTTTCATCTTTCCGCATTGTTTCATCTTTCATCTTTCCGCATTGTTTCATCTTTCATCTTTCCGCATTGTTTCATCTTTTATCTTTCCGCATTGTTTCATCTTTCATCTTTCCGCATTGTTTCATCTTTCCGCATTGTTTCATCTTTCATCTTTCCGCATTGTTTCATCTTTCATCTTTCCGCATTGTTTCATCTTTCATTTTTCCGCATTGTTTCATCTTTCATCTTTCCGCATTATTTGATCTTTCATCTTTCCGCATTCTTTCATCTTTCATCTTTCCGCATTGTTTCATCTTTCATCTTTCCGCAATGTTTCATCTTTCATCTTTCCGCATTGTTTCATCTTTCATCTTCCGCATTCGTTCATCTTTCATCTTTCCGCATTGTTTCATCTTTCATCTTTCCGCATTGTTTCATCTTTCATCTTTCCGCATTGTTTCATCTTTCATCTTTCCGCATTTTTTAATCTTTCATCTTTCCGCATTGTTTCATCTTTCATCTTTCCGCATTGTTTCATCTTTCCGCATTGTTTCATCTTTCATCTTTCCGCATTGTTTCATCTTTCCGCATTGTTTCATCTTTCATCTTCCGCATTCTTTCATCTTTCATCTTTCCGCATTGTTTCATCTTTCATCTTTCCGCATTGTTTCATCTTTCATCTTTCCGCATTGTTTCATCTTTCATCTTTCCGCTTTTTTTCATCTTTCATCTTTCCGCATTGTTTCATCTTTCATCTTTCCGCATTGATTCATCTTTCCGCATTGTTTCATCTTTCCGCATTGTTTCATCTTTCCGCATTGTTTCATCTTTCCGCATTGTTTCATCTTTCCGCATTGTTTCATCTTTCATCTTTCCGCATTGTTTCATCTTTCATCTTTCCGCATTGTTTCATCTTTCATCTTTCCGCATTGTTTCATCTTTCATCTTTCCGCATTGTTTCATCTTTCATCTTTCCGCATTTTTTCATCTTTCATCTTTCCGCATTGTTTCATCTTTCATCTTTCCGCAGTGTTTCATCTTTCATCTTTCCGCATTGTTTCATCTTTCATCTTTCCGCATTCTTTCATCTTTCATCTTTCCGCATTGTTTCATCTTTCATCTTTCCGCATTGTTTCATCTTTCATCTTTCCGCATTGTTTCATCTTTCATCTTTCCGCATTGTTTCATCTTTCATCTTCCGCATTCTTTCATCTTTCATCTTTCCGCATTGTTTCATCTTTCAACTTTCCGCATTGTTTCATCTTTCAACTTTCCGCATTGTTTCATCTTTCATCTTTCCGCATTGTTTCATCTTTCATCTTTCCGCATTGTTTCATCTTTCATCTTTCCGCATTGTTTCATCTTTCATCTTTCCGCATTGTTTCATCTTTCCGCATTGTTTCATCTTTCCGCATTGTTTCATCTTTCATCTTTCCGCATTGTTTCATCTTTCCGCATTGTTTCATCTTTCCGCATTGTTTCATCTTTCCGCATTGTTTCATCTTTCATCTTTCCGCATTGTTTCATCTTTCATCTTTCCGCATTCTTTCATCTTTCATCTTTCTGCATTGTTTCATCTTTCATCTTTCCGCATTGTTTCATCTTTCCGCATTGTTTCATCTTTCCGCATTGTTTCATCTTTCCGCATTGTTTCATCTTTCCGCATTGTTTCATCTTTCCGCATTGTTTCATCTTTCCGCATTGTTTCATCTTTCCGCATTGTTTCATCTTTCATCTTTCCGCATTGTTTCATCATTCATCTTTCCGCATTGTTTCATCTTTCATCTTTCCGCATTGTTTCATCTTTCATCTTTCCGCATTGTTTCATCTTTCATCTTTCCGCATTCTTTCATCTTTCATCTTTCCGCATTGTTTCATCTTTCATCTTTCCGCATTGTTTCATCTTTCATCTTTCCGCATTGTTTCATCTTTCATCTTTCCGCATTCTTTCATCTTTCATCTTGCCGCATTGTTTCATCTTTCATCTTTCCGCATTGTTTCATCTTTCATCTTTCCGCATTGTTTCATCTTTCATCTTTCCGCATTCTTTCATCTTTCATCTTTCCGCATTGTTTCATCTTTCATCTTTCCGCAATGTTTCATCTTTCATCTTTCCGCATTGTTTCATCTTTCATCTTCCGCATTCTTTCATCTTTCATCTTTCCGCATTGTTTCATCTTTCATCTTTCCGCATTGTTTCATCTTTCCGCATTGTTTCATCTTTCCGCATTGTTTCATCTTTCCGCATTGTTTCATCTTTCCGCATTGTTTCATCTTTCCGCATTGTTTCATCTTTCCGCATTGTTTCATCTTTCATCTTTCCGCATTGTTTCATCTTTCCGCATTGTTTCATCTTTCCGCATTGTTTCATCTTTCCGCATTGTTTCATCTTTCCGCATTGTTTCATCTTTCCGCATTGTTTCATCTTTCCGCATTGTTTCATCTTTCCGCATTGTTTCATCTTTCCGCATTGTTTCATCTTTCCGCATTGTTTCATCTTTCATCTTTCCGCATTGTTTCATCTTTCATCTTCCGCATTCTTTCATTTTTCATCTTTCCGCATTGTTTCATCTTTCATCTTTCCGCATTGTTTCATCTTTCATCTTTCCGCATTGTTTCATCTTTCATCTTTCTCATTGTTTCATCTTTCATCTTTCCGCATTCTTTCATCTTTCATCATTCCGCATTGTTTCATCTTTCATCTTTCCGCATTTTTTCATCTTTCATCTTTCCGCATTGTTTCATCTTTCATCTTTCCGCATTGTTTCATCTTTCATCTTTCCGCATTGTTTCATCTTTCATCTTTCCGCATTCTTTCATCTTTCATCTTTCCGCATTGTTTCATCTTTCATCTTTCTGCATTTTTTCATCTTTCATCTTTCCGCATTGTTTCATCTTTCATCTTTCCGCATTGTTTCATCTTTCATCTTTCCGCATTGTTTCATCTTTCATCTTTCCGCATTGTTTCATCTTTCATCTTTCCGCATTGTTTCATCTTTCATCTTTCCGCATTGTTTCATCTTTCCGCATTGTTTCATCTTTCATCTTCCGCATTGTTTCATCTTTCATCTTTCCGCATTGTTTCATCTTTCATCTTTCCGCATTGTTTCATCTTTCATCTTTCCGAATTGTTTCATCTTTCATCTTTCCGCATTGTTTCATCTTTCATCTTTCCGCATTGTTTCATCTTTCATCTTTCCGCATTGTTTCATCTTTCATCTTTCCGCATTGCTTCATCTTTCATCTTTCCGCATTGTTTCATCTTTCATCTTTCCGCATTGTTTCATCTTTCATCTTTCCGCATTGTTTCATCTTTCATCTTTCCGCATTGTTTCATCTTTCATCTTTCCGCATTGTTTCATCTTTCCGCATTGTTTCATCTTCATCTTCCGCATTCTTTCATCTTTCATCTTTCCGCATTGTTTCATCTTTCATCTTTCCGCATTGTTTCATCTTTCATCTTTCCGCATTGTTTCATCTTTCATCTTTCCGCATTGCTTCATCTTTCATCTTTCCGCATTGTTTCATCTTTCATCTTTCCGCATTGTTTCATCTTTCCGCATTGTTTCATCTTTCCGCATTGTTTCATCTTTCATCTTCCGCATTCTTTCATCTTTCATCTTTCCGCATTTTTTCATCTTTCATCTTTCCGCATTTTTTCATCTTTCATCTATCCGCATTGTTTCATCTTTCATCTTTCCGCATTGTTTCATCTTTCATCTTTCCGCATTGTTTCATCTTTCATCTTTCCGCATTGTTTCATCTTTCATCTTTCCGCATTGTTTCATCTTTCATCTTTCCGCATTGTTTCATCGTTCCGCATTGTTTCATCTTTCATCTTTCCGCATTGTTTCATCTTTCATCTTTCCGCATTGTTTCATCTTTCATTTTTCCGCATTGTTTCATCTTTCATCTTTCCGCATTATTTGATCTTTCATCTTTCCGCATTCTTTCATCTTTCATCTTTCCGCATTGTTTCATCTTTCATCTTTCCGCAATGTTTCATCTTTCATCTTTCCGCATTGTTTCATCTTTCATCTTCCGCATTCGTTCATCTTTCATCTTTCCGCATTGTTTCATCTTTCATCTTTCCGCATTGTTTCATCTTTCATCTTTCCGCATTGTTTCATCTTTCATCTTTCCGCATTTTTTAATCTTTCATCTTTCCGCATTGTTTCATCTTTCATCTTTCCGCATTGTTTCATCTTTCCGCATTGTTTCATCTTTCCGCATTGTTTCATCTTTCATCTTCCGCATTCTTTCATCTTTCATCTTTCCGCATTGTTTCATCTTTCATCTTTCCGCATTGTTTCATATTTCATCTTTCCGCATTGTTTCATCTTTCATCTTTCCGCATTTTTTCATCTTTCATCTTTCCGCATTGTTTCATCTTTCATCTTTCCGCATTGATTCATCTTTCCGCATTGTTTCATCTTTCCGCATTGTTTCATCTTTCCGCATTGTTTCATCTTTCCGCATTGTTTCATCTTTCCGCATTGTTTCATCTTTCATCTTTCCGCATTGTTTCATCTTTCATCTTTCCGCATTGTTTCATCTTTCCGCATTGTTTCATCTTTCATCTTTCCGCATTGTTTCATCTTTCATCTTTCCGCATTGTTTCATCTTTCATCTTTCCGCATTGTTTCATCTTTCATCTTTCCGCATTGTTTCATCTTTCCGCATTGTTTCATCTTTCATCATTCCGCATTGTTTCATCTTTCATCTTTCCGCATTGTTTCATCTTTCATTTTTCCGCATTGTTTCATCTTTCATCTTTCCGCATTATTTGATCTTTCATCTTTCCGCATTCTTTCATCTTTCATCTTTCCGCATTGTTTCATCTTTCATCTTTCCGCAATGTTTCATCTTTCATCTTTCCGCATTGTTTCATCTTTCATCTTCCGCATTCGTTCATCTTTCATCTTTCCGCATTGTTTCATCTTTCATCTTTCCGCATTGTTTCATCTTTCATCTTTCCGCATTGTTTCATCTTTCATCTTTCCGCATTTTTTAATCTTTCATCTTTCCGCATTGTTTCATCTTTCATCTTTCCGCATTGTTTCATCTTTCCGCATTGTTTCATCTTTCCGCATTGTTTCATCTTTCATCTTCCGCATTCTTTCATCTTTCATCTTTCCGCATTGTTTCATCTTTCATCTTTCCGCATTGTTTCATCTTTCATCTTTCCGCATTGTTTCATCTTTCATCTTTCCGCTTTTTTTCATCTTTCATCTTTCCGCATTGTTTCATCTTTCCGCATTGTTTCATCTTTCATCTTTCCGCATTGTTTCATCTTTCATCTTTCCGCATTGTTTCATCTTTCATCTTTCCGCATTGTTTCATCTTTCCGCATTGTTTCATCTTTCATCTTTCCGCATTGTTTCATCTTTCATCTTTCCGCATTTTTTCATCTTTCATCTTTCCGCATTGTTTCATCTTTCATCTTTCCGCAGTGTTTCATCTTTCATCTTTCCGCATTGTTTCATCTTTCATCTTTCCGCATTCTTTCATCTTTCATCTTTCCGCATTGTTTCATCTTTCATCTTTCCGCATTGTTTCATCTTTCATCTTTCCGCATTGTTTCATCTTTCATCTTTCCGCATTGTTTCATCTTTCATCTTCCGCATTCTTTCATCTTTCATCTTTCCGCATTGTTTCATCTTTCAACTTTCCGCATTGTTTCATCTTTCAACTTTCCGCATTGTTTCATCTTTCATCTTTCCGCATTGTTTCATCTTTCATCTTTCCGCATTGTTTCATCTTTCATCTTTCCGCATTGTTTCATCTTTCATCTTTCCGCATTGTTTCATCTTTCCGCATTGTTTCATCTTTCCGCATTGTTTCATCTTTCCGCATTGTTTCATCTTTCCGCATTGTTTCATCTTTCATCTTTCCGCATTGTTTCATCTTTCCGCATTGTTTCATCTTTCCGCATTGTTTCATCTTTCCGCATTGTTTCATCTTTCCGCATTGTTTCATCTTTCATCTTTCCGCATTGTTTCATCTTTCATCTTTCATCTTTCTGCATTGTTTCATCTTTCATCTTTCCGCATTGTTTCATCTTTCCGCATTGTTTCATCTTTCCGCATTGTTTCATCTTTCCGCATTGTTTCATCTTTCATCTTTCCGCATTGTTTCATCATTCATCTTTCCGCATTGTTTCATCTTTCATCTTTCCGCATTGTTTCATCTTTCATCTTTCCGCATTGTTTCATCTTTCATCTTTCCGCATTCTTTCATCTTTCATCTTTCCGCATTGTTTCATCTTTCATCTTTCCGCATTGTTTCATCTTTCATCTTTCCGCATTGTTTCATCTTTCATCTTTCCGCATTGTTTCATCTTTCCGCATTGTTTCATCTTTCCGCATTGTTTCATCTTTCCGCATTGTTTCATCTTTCCGCATTGTTTCATCTTTCCGCATTGTTTCATCTTCCCGCATTGTTTCATCTTTCCGCATTGTTTCATCTTTCCGCATTGTTTCATCTTTCCGCATTGTTTCATCTTTCCGCATTGTTTCATCTTTCCGCATTGTTTCATCTTTCCGCCATCTTTCCGCATTGTTTCATCTTTCCGCATTGTTTCATCTTTCCGCATTGTTTCATCTTTCATCTTTCCGCATTGTTTCATCTTTCATCTTCCGCATTCTTTCATTTTTCATCTTTCCGCATTGTTTCATCTTTCATCTTTCCGCATTGTTTCATCTTTCATCTTTCCGCATTGTTTCATCTTTCATCTTTCCGCATTGTTTCATCTTTCATCTTTCCGCATTCTTTCATCTTTCATCATTCCGCATTGTTTCATCTTTCATCTTTCCGCATTTTTTCATCTTTCATCTTTCCGCATTGTTTCATCTTTCATCTTTCCGCATTGTTTCATCTTTCATCTTTCCGCATTGTTTCATCTTTCATCTTTCCGCATTCTTTCATCTTTCATCTTTCCGCATTGTTTCATCTTTCATCTTTCCGCATTTTTTCATCTTTCATCTTTCCGCATTGTTTCATCTTTCATCTTTCCGCATTGTTTCATCTTTCATCTTTCCGCATTGTTTCATCTTTCATCTTTCCGCATTGTTTCATCTTTCATCTTTCCGCATTGTTTCATCTTTCCGCATTGTTTCATCTTTCATCTTCCGCATTGTTTCATCTTTCATCTTTCCGCATTGTTTCATCTTTCATCTTTCCGCATTGTTTCATCTTTCATCTTTCCGAATTGTTTCATCTTTCATCTTTCCGCATTGTTTCATCTTTCATCTTTCCGCATTGTTTCATCTTTCATCTTTCCGCATTGTTTCATCTTTCATCTTTCCGCATTGCTTCATCTTTCATCTTTCCGCATTGTTTCATCTTTCATCTTTCCGCATTGTTTCATCTTTCATCTTTCCGCATTGTTTCATCTTTCATCTTTCCGCATTGTTTCATCTTTCATCTTTCCGCATTGTTTCATGTTCATCTTCCGCATTCTTTCATCTTTCATCTTTCCGCATTGTTTCATCTTTCATCTTTCCGCATTGTTTCATCTTTCATCTTTCCGCATTGCTTCATCTTTCATCTTTCCGCATTGTTTCATCTTTCATCTTTCCGCATTGTTTCATCTTTCATCTTTCCGCATTGTTTCATCTTTCATCTTTCCGCATTGTTTCATCTTTCATCTTCCGCATTCTTTCATCTTTCATCTTTCCGCATTTTTTCATCTTTCATCTTTCCGCATTTTTTCATCTTTCATCTATCCGCATTGTTTCATCTTTCATCTTTCCGCATTGTTTCATCTTTCATCTTTCCGCATTGTTTCATCTTTCATCTTTCCGCATTGTTTCATCTTTCATCTTTCCGCATTGTTTCATCTTTCATCTTTCCGCATTGTTTCATCTTTCCGCATTGTTTCATCTTTCATCTTTCCGCATTGTTTCATCTTTCATCTTTCCGCATTGTTTCATCTTTCATTTTTCCGCATTGTTTCATCTTTCATCTTTCCGCATTATTTGATCTTTCATCTTTCCGCATTCTTTCATCTTTCATCTTTCCGCATTGTTTCATCTTTCATCTTTCCGCAATGTTTCATCTTTCATCTTTCCGCATTGTTTCATCTTTCATCTTCCGCATTCGTTCATCTTTCATCTTTCCGCATTGTTTCATCTTTCATCTTTCCGCATTGTTTCATCTTTCATCTTTCCGCATTGTTTCATCTTTCATCTTTCCGCATTTTTTAATCTTTCATCTTTCCGCATTGTTTCATCTTTCATCTTTCCGCATTGTTTCATCTTTCATCTTTCCGCATTGTTTCATCTTTCCGCATTGTTTCATCTTTCCGCATTGTTTCATCTTTCCGCATTGTTTCATCTTTCCGCATTGTTTCATCTTTCATCTTCCGCATTCTTTCATCTTTCATCTTTCCGCATTGTTTCATCTTTCATCTTTCCGCATTGTTTCATCTTTCATCTTTCCGCATTGTTTCATCTTTCATCTTTCCGCATTTTTTCATCTTTCATCTTTCCGCATTGTTTCATCTTTCATCTTTCCGCATTGATTCATCTTTCCGCATTGTTTCATCTTTCCGCATTGTTTCATCTTTCCGCATTGTTTCATCTTTCCGCATTGTTTCATCTTTCCGCATTGTTTCATCTTTCCGCATTGTTTCATCTTTCATCTTTCCGCATTGTTTCATCTTTCATCTTTCCGCATTGTTTCATCTTTCCGCATTGTTTCATCTTTCATCTTTCCGCATTGTTTCATCTTTCATCTTTCCGCATTCTTTCATCTTTCATCTTTCCGCATTGTTTCATCTTTCATCTTTCCGCATTGTTTCATCTTTCATCTTTCCGCATTGTTTCATCTTTCATCTTTCCGCATTGTTTCATCTTTCATCTTCCGCATTCTTTCATCTTTCATCTTTCTGCATTGTTTCATCTTTCATCTTTCCGCATTGTTTCATCTTTCATCTTTCCGCATTGTTTCATCTTTCATCTTTCCGCATTGTTTCATCTTTCCGCATTGTTTCATCTTTCCGCATTGTTTCATCTTTCCGCATTGTTTCATCTTTCCGCATTGTTTCATCTTTCCGCATTGTTTCATCTTTCATCTTTCCGCATTGTTTCATCTTTCCGCATTGTTTCATCTTTCCGCATTGTTTCATCTTTCCGCATTGTTTCATCTTTCATCTTTCCGCATTGTTTCATCTTTCATCTTTCCGCATTCTTTCATCTTTCATCTTTCTGCATTGTTTCATCTTTCATCTTTCCGCATTGTTTCATCTTTCCGCATTGTTTCATCTTTCCGCATTGTTTCATCTTTCCGCATTGTTTCATCTTTCCGCATTGTTTCATCTTTCCGCATTGTTTCATCTTTCCGCATTGTTTCATCTTTCATCTTTCCGCATTGTTTCATCATTCATCTTTCCGCATTGTTTCATCTTTCATCTTTCCGCATTGTTTCATCTTTCATCTTTCCGCATTGTTTCATCTTTCATCTTTCCGCATTCTTTCATCTTTCATCTTTCCGCATTGTTTCATCTTTCATCTTTCCGCATTGTTTCATCTTTCATCTTTCCGCATTGTTTCATCTTTCATCTTTCCGCATTCTTTCATCTTTCATCTTGCCGCATTGTTTCATCTTTCATCTTTCCGCATTGTTTCATCTTTCATCTTTCCGCATTGTTTCATCTTTCATCTTTCCGCATTCTTTCATCTTTCGTCTTTCCGCATTGTTTCATCTTTCATCTTTCCGCAATGTTTCATCTTTCATCTTTCCGCATTGTTTCATCTTTCATCTTCCGCATTCTTTCATCTTTCATCTTTCCGCATTGTTTCATCTTTCATCTTTCCGCATTGTTTCATCTTTCCGCATTGTTTCATCTTTCCGCATTGTTTCATCTTTCCGCATTGTTTCATCTTTCCGCATTGTTTCATCTTTCCGCATTGTTTCATCTTTCCGCATTGTTTCATCTTTCCGCATTGTTTCATCTTTCATCTTTCCGCATTGTTTCATCTTTCCGCATTGTTTCATCTTTCCGCATTGTTTCATCTTTCCGCATTGTTTCATCTTTCCGCATTGTTTCATCTTTCCGCATTGTTTCATCTTTCATCTTTCCGCATTGTTTCATCTTTCATCTTCCGCATTCTTTCATTTTTCATCTTTCCGCATTGTTTCATCTTTCATCTTTCCGCATTGTTTCATCTTTCATCTTTCCGCATTGTTTCATCTTTCATCTTTCCGCATTGTTTCATCTTTCATCTTTCCGCATTCTTTCATCTTTCATCATTCCGCATTGTTTCATCTTTCATCTTTCCGCATTTTTTCATCTTTCATCTTTCCGCATTGTTTCATCTTTCATCTTTCCGCATTGTTTCATCTTTCATCTTTCCGCATTGTTTCATCTTTCATCTTTCCGCATTCTTTCATCTTTCATCTTTCCGCATTGTTTCATCTTTCATCTTTCCGCATTTTTTCATCTTTCATCTTTCCGCATTGTTTCATCTTTCATCTTTCCGCATTGTTTCATCTTTCATCTTTCCGCATAGTTTCATCTTTCATCTTTCCGCATTGTTTCATCTTTCATCTTTCCGCATTGTTTCATCTTTCCGCATTGTTTCATCTTTCATCTTCCGCATTGTTTCATCTTTCATCTTTCCGCATTGTTTCATCTTTCATCTTTCCGCATTGTTTCATCTTTCATCTTTCCGAATTGTTTCATCTTTCATCTTTCCGCATTGTTTCATCTTTCATCTTTCCGCATTGTTTCATCTTTCATCTTTCCGCATTGTTTCATCTTTCATCTTTCCGCATTGCTTCATCTTTCATCTTTCCGCATTGTTTCATCTTTCATCTTTCCGCATTGTTTCATCTTTCATCTTTCCGCATTGTTTCATCTTTCATCTTTCCGCATTGTTTCATCTTTCATCTTTCCGCATTGTTTCATGTTCATCTTCCGCATTCTTTCATCTTTCATCTTTCCGCATTGTTTCATCTTTCATCTTTCCGCATTGTTTCATCTTTCATCTTTCCGCATTGCTTCATCTTTCATCTTTCCGCATTGTTTCATCTTTCATCTTTCCGCATTGTTTCATCTTTCATCTTTCCGCATTGTTTCATCTTTCATCTTTCCGCATTGTTTCATCTTTCCGCATTGTTTCATCTTTCATCTTCCGCATTCTTTCATCTTTCATCTTTCCGCATTTTTTCATCTTTCATCTTTCCGCATTTTTTCATCTTTCATCTATCCGCATTGTTTCATCTTTCATCTTTCCGCATTGTTTCATCTTTCATCTTTCCGCATTGTTTCATCTTTCATCTTTCCGCATTGTTTCATCTTTCATCTTTCCGCATTGTTTCATCTTTCATCTTTCCGCATTGTTTCATCTTTCCGCATTGTTTCATCTTTCATCTTTCCGCATTGTTTCATCTTTCATCTTTCCGCATTGTTTCATCTTTCATTTTTCCGCATTGTTTCATCTTTCATCTTTCCGCATTATTTGATCTTTCATCTTTCCGCATTCTTTCATCTTTCATCTTTCCGCATTGTTTCATCTTTCATCTTTCCGCAATGTTTCATCTTTCATCTTTCCGCATTGTTTCATCTTTCATCTTCCGCATTCGTTCATCTTTCATCTTTCCGCATTGTTTCATCTTTCATCTTTCCGCATTGTTTGATCTTTCATCTTTCCGCATTGTTTCATCTTTCATCTTTCCGCATTTTTTAATCTTTCATCTTTCCGCATTGTTTCATCTTTCATCTTTCCGCATTGTTTCATCTTTCATCTTTCCGCATTGTTTCATCTTTCCGCATTGTTTCATCTTTCCGCATTGTTTCATCTTTCCGCATTGTTTCATCTTTCCGCATTGTTTCATCTTTCATCTTCCGCATTCTTTCATCTTTCATCTTTCCGCATTGTTTCATCTTTCATCTTTCCGCATTGTTTCATCTTTCATCTTTCCGCATTGTTTCATCTTTCATCTTTCCGCATTTTTTCATCTTTCATCTTTCCGCATTGTTTCATCTTTCATCTTTCCGCATTGATTCATCTTTCCGCATTGTTTCATCTTTCCGCATTGTTTCATCTTTCCGCATTGTTTCATCTTTCCGCATTGTTTCATCTTTCCGCATTGTTTCATCTTTCCGCATTGTTTCATCTTTCATCTTTCCGCATTGTTTCATCTTTCATCTTTCCGCATTGTTTCATCTTTCCGCATTGTTTCATCTTTCATCTTTCCGCATTGTTTCATCTTTCATCTTTCCGCATTCTTTCATCTTTCATCTTTCCGCATTGTTTCATCTTTCATCTTTCCGCATTGTTTCATCTTTCATCTTTCCGCATTGTTTCATCTTTCATCTTTCCGCATTGTTTCATCTTTCATCTTCCGCATTCTTTCATCTTTCATCTTTCCGCATTGTTTCATCTTTCAACTTTCCGCATTGTTTCATCTTTCATCTTTCCGCATTGTTTCATCTTTCATCTTTCCGCATTGTTTCATCTTTCATCTTTCCGCATTGTTTCATCTTTCATCTTTCCGCATTGTTTCATCTTTCCGCATTGTTTCATCTTTCCGCATTGTTTCATCTTTCAGCATTGTTTCATCTTTCCGCATTGTTTCATCTTTCCGCATTGTTTCATCTTTCCGCATTGTTTCATCTTTCCGCATTGTTTCATCTTTCCGCATTGTTTCATCTTTCCGCATTGTTTCATCTTTCCGCATTGTTTCATCTTTCCGCATTGTTTCATCTTTCCGCATTGTTTCATCTTTCCGCATTGTTTCATCTTTCCGCATTGTTTCATCTTTCCGCATTGTTTCATCTTTCCGCATTGTTTCATCTTTCCGCATTGTTTCATCTTTCCGCATTGTTTCATCTTTCCGCATTGTTTCATCTTTCCGCATTGTTTCATCTTTCCGCATTGTTTCATCTTTCCGCATTGTTTCATCTTTCCGCATTGTTTCATCTTTCCGCATTGTTTCATCTTTCCGCATTGTTTCATCTTTCCGCATTGTTTCATCTTTCCGCATTGTTTCATCTTTCCGCATTGTTTCATCTTTCATCTTTCCGCATTGTTTCATCTTTCATCTTTCCGCATTGTTTCATCTTTCATCTTTCCGCATTGTTTCATCTTTCATCTTTCCGCATTGTTTCATCTTTCATCTTTCCGCATTCTTTCATCTTTCATCTTTCCGCATTGTTTCATCTTTCATCTTTCCGCAATGTTTCATCTTTCATCTTTCCGCATTGTTTCATCTTTCATTTTCCGCATTCTTTCATCTTTCATCTTTCCGCATTGTTTCATCTTTCATCTTTTCGCATTTTTTCATCTTTCATCTTTCCGCATTGTTTCATCTTTCATCTTTCCGCATTGTTTCATCTTTCCGCATTGTTTCATCTTTCATCTTTCCGCATTGTTTCATCTTTCCGCATTGTTTCATCTTTCCGCATTGTTTCATCTTTCATCTTTCCGCATTGTTTCATCTTTCATCTTTCCGCATTGTTTCATCTTTCATCTTTCCGCATTGTTTCATCTTTCATCTTTCCGCATTGTTTCATCTTTCCGCATTGTTTCATCTTTCCGCATTGTTTCATCTTTCCGCATTGTTTCATCTTTCCGAATTGTTTCATCTTTCCGCATTGTTTCATCTTTCCGCATTGTTTCATCTTTCCGCATTGTTTCATCTTTCATCTTTCCGCATTGTTTCATCTTTCCGCATTGTTTCATCTTTCATCTTTCCGCATTGTTTCATCTTTCATCTTTCCGCATTGTTTCATCTTTCATCTTTCCGCATTGTTTCATCTTTCCGCATTGTTTCATCTTTCCGCATTGTTTCATCTTTCCGCATTGTTTCATCTTTCCGAATTGTTTCATCTTTCCGCATTGTTTCATCTTTCCGCATTGTTTCATCTTTCCGCATTGTTTCATCTTTCCGCATTGTTTCATCTTTCCGCATTGTTTCATCTTTCATCTTTCCGCATTGTTTCATCTTTCATCTTTCCGCATTGTTTCATCTTTCATCTTTCCGCATTGTTTCATCTTTCATCGTTCCGCATTGTTTCATCTTTAATCTTTCCGCATTGTTTCATCTTTCATCTTTCCGCATTGTTTCATCTTTCATCTTTCCGCATTGTTTCATCTTTCATCTTTCCGCATTGTTTCATCTTTCATCTTTCCGCATTGTTTCATCTTTCATCTTTCCGCATTGTTTCATCTTTCATCTTTCCGCATTGTTTCATCTTTCCGCATTGTCTCATCTTTCATCTTCCGCATTCTTTCATCTTTCATCTTTCCGCATTGTTTCATCTTTCATCTTTCCGCATTTTTTCATCTTTCCGCATTGTTTCATCTTTCATCTTTCCGCATTGTTTCATCTTTCATCTTTCCGCATTTTTTCATCTTTCATCTTTCCGCATTGTTTCATCTTTCCGCATTGTTTCATCTTTCATCTTTCCGCATTGTTTCATCTTTCCGCATTGTTTCATCTTTCATCTTCCGCATTTTTTCATCTTTCATCTTTCCGCATTGTTGCATCTTTCATCTTTCCGCATTTTTTCATCTTTCATCTTTCCGCATTGTTTCATCTTTCATCTTTCCGCATTGTTTCATCTTTCATCTTTCCGCATTGTTTCATCTTTCATCTTTCCGCATTGTTTCATCTTTCCGCATTGTTTCATCTTTCATCTTCCGCATTCTTTCATCTTTCATCTTTCCGCATTGTTTCATCTTTCATCTTTCCGCATTTTTTCATCTTTCATCTTTCCGCATTGTTTCATCTTTCATCTTTCCGCATTTTTTCATCTTTCATCTTTCCGCATTGTTTCATCTTTCATCTTTCCGCATTGTTTCATCTTTTCGCATTGTTTCATCTTTCCGCATTGTTTCATCTTTCCGCATTGTTTCATCTTTCCGCATTGTTTCATCCTTCCGCATTGTTTCATCTTTCCGCATTGTTTCATCTTTCATCTTTCCGCATTGTTTCATCTTTCATCTTTCCGCATTCTTTCATCTTTCATCTTTCCGCATTGTTTCATCTTTCATCTTTCCGCATTGTTTCATCTTTCCGCATTGTTTCATCTTTCCGCATTGTTTCATCTTTCATCTTTCCGCATTGTTTCATCATTCATCTTTCCGCATTGTTTCATCTTTCATCTTTCCGCATTGTTTCATCTTTCATCTTTCCGCATTGTTTCATCTTTCATCTTTCCGCATTGTTTCATCTTTCATCTTTCCGCATTGTTTCATCTTTCATCTTTCCGCATTGTTTCATCTTTCATCTTTCCGCATTGTTTCATCTTTCATCTTTCCGCATTGTTTCATCTTTCATCTTTCCGCATTGTTTCATCTTTCATCTTTCCGCATTGTTTCATCTTTCATCTTTCCGCATTGTTTCATCTTTAATCTTTCCGCATTGTTTCATCTTTCATCTTTCCGCATTGTGTCATCTTTCATCTTCCGCATTCTTTCATCTTTCATCTTTCCGCATTGTTTCATCTTTCATCTTTCCGCATTTTTTCATCTTTCATCTTTCCGCATTGTTTCATCTTTCATCTTTCCGCATTTTTTCATCTTTCATCTTTCCGCATTGTTTCATCTTTCATCTTTCCGCATTTTTTCATCTTTCATCTTTCCGCATTGTTTCATCTTTCATCTTTCCGCATTGTTTCATCTTTCATCTTTCCGCATTGTTTCATCTTTCATCTTTCCGCATTGTTTCATCTTTCATCTTTCCGCATTGTTTCATCTTTCATCTTTCCGCATTGTTTCATCTTTCATCTTTCCGCATTGTTTCATCTTTCATCTTTCCGCATTGTTTCATCTTTCATCTTTCCGCATTGTTTCATCTTTCATCTTTCCGCATTGTTTCATCTTTCATCTTTCCGCATTGTTTCATCTTTCATCTTTCCGCATTGTTTCATCTTTCATCTTTCCGCATTGTTTCATCTTTCATCTTTCCGCATTGTTTCATCTTTCATCTTCCGCATTCTTTCATCTTTCATCTTTCCGCATTGTTTCATCTTTCATCTTTCCGCATTTTTTCATCTTTCATCTTTCCGCATTGTTTCATGTTTCATCTTTCCGCATTGTTTCATCTTTCATCTTTCCGCATTGTTTCATCTTTCATCTTTCCGCATTGTTTCATCTTTCATCTTTCCGCATTCTTTCATCTTTCATCTTTCCGCATTCTTTCATCTTTCATCTTTCCGCATTGTTTCATCTTTCATCTTTCCGCATTTTTTCATCTTTCATCTTTCCGCATCGTTTCATCTTTCATCTTTCCGCATTGTTTCATCTTTCATCTTTCCGCATTGTTTCATCTTTCATCTTTCCGCATTGTTTCATATTTCATCTTTCCGCATTGTTTCATCTTTCATCTTTCCGCATTGTTTCATCTTTCATCTTTCCGCATTGTTTCATCTTTCATCTTTCCGCATTGTTTCATCTTTCATCTTTCCGCATTGTTTCATCTTTCATCTTTCCGCATTGTTTCATCTTTCATCTTTCCGCATTGTTTCATCTTTCATCTTTCCGCATTCTTTCATCTTTCATCTTTCCGCATTGTTTCATCTTTCCGCATTGTTTCATCTTTCCGCATTGTTTCATCTTTCATCTTTCCGCATTGTTTCATCTTTCCGCATTGTTTCATCTTTCCGCATTGTTTCATCTTTCCGCATTGTTTCATCTTTCATCTTTCCGCATTGTTTCATCTTTCCGCATTGTTTCATCTTTCCGCATTGTTTCATCTTTCCGCATTGTTTCATCTTTCATCTTTCCGCATTGTTTCATCTTTCATCTTTCCGCATTGTTTCATCTTTCATCTTTCCGCATTGTTTCATCTTTCATCTTTCCGCATTGTTTCATCTTTCATCTTCCGCATTCTTTCATCTTTCATCTTTCCGCATTATTTCATCTTTCATCTTTCCGCATTTTTTCATCTTTCATCTTTCCGCATTTTTTCATCTTTCATCTTTCCGCATTGTTTCATCTTTCCGCATTGTTTCATCTTTCCGAATTGTTTCATCTTTCCGCATTGTTTCATCTTCCCGCATTGTTTCATCTTTCCGCATTGTTTCATCTTTCATCTTTCCGCATTGTTTCATCTTTCATCTTTCCGCATTGTTTCATCATTCATCTTTCCGCATTGTTTCATCTTTCATCTTTCCGCATTGTTTCATCTTTCATCTTTCCGCATTGTTTCATCTTTCATCTTTCCGCATTGTTTCATCTTTCATCTTTCCGCATTGTTTCATCTTTCATCTTTCCGCATTGTTTCATCTTTCATCTTTCCGCATTGTTTCATCTTTCATCTTTCCGCATTCTTTCATCTTTCATCTTTCCGCATTCTTTCATCTTTCATCTTTCCGCATTGTTTCATCTTTCATCTTTCCGCATTGTTTCATCTTTCATCGTTCCGCATTGTTTCATCTTTAATCTTTCCGCATTGTTTCATCTTTCATCTTTCCGCATTGTTTCATCTTTCATCTTTCCGCATTGTTTCATCTTTCATCTTTCCGCATTGTTTCATCTTTCATCTTTCCGCATTGTTTCATCTTTCATCTTTCCGCATTGTTTCATCTTTCCGCATTGTTTCATCTTTCATCTTTCCGCATTGTTTCATCTTTCATCTTTCCGCATTGTTTCATCTTTCATCTTTCCGCATTGTTTCATCTTTCATCTTTCCGCATTGTTTCATCTTTCATCTTTCCGCATTGTTTCATCTTTCATCTTTCCGCATTGTTTCATCTTTCATCTTTCCGCATTGTTTCATCTTTCATCTTTCCGCATTGTTTCATCTTTCATCTTTCCGCATTGTTTCATCTTTCATCTTTCCGCATTGTTTCATCTTTCATCTTTCCGCATTGTTTCATCTTTCATCTTTCCGCATTGTTTCATCTTTCATCTTTCCGCATTGTTTCATCTTTCATCTTCCGCATTCTTTCATCTTTCATCTTTCCGCATTGTTTCATCTTTCATCTTTCCGCATTTTTTCATCTTTCATCTTTCCGCATTGTTTCATGTTTCATCTTTCCGCATTGTTTCATCTTTCATCTTTCCGCATTGTTTCATCTTTCATCTTTCCGCATTGTTTCATCTTTCATCTTTCCGCATTCTTTCATCTTTCATCTTTCCGCATTCTTTCATCTTTCATCTTTCCGCATTGTTTCATCTTTCATCTTTCCGCATTTTTTCATCTTTCATCTTTCCGCATCGTTTCATCTTTCATCTTTCCGCATTGTTTCATCTTTCATCTTTCCGCATTGTTTCATCTTTCATCTTTCCGCATTGTTTCATATTTCATCTTTCCGCATTGTTTCATCTTTCATCTTTCCGCATTGTTTCATCTTTCATCTTTCCGCATTGTTTCATCTTTCATCTTTCCGCATTGTTTCATCTTTCATCTTTCCGCATTGTTTCATCTTTCATCTTTCCGCATTGTTTCATCTTTCATCTTTCCGCATTCTTTCATCTTTCATCTTTCCGCATTGTTTCATCTTTCCGCATTGTTTCATCTTTCCGCATTGTTTCATCTTTCATCTTTCCGCATTGTTTCATCTTTCCGCATTGTTTCATCTTTCCGCATTGTTTCATCTTTCCGCATTGTTTCATCTTTCATCTTTCCGCATTGTTTCATCTTTCATCTTTCCGCATTGTTTCATCTTTCATCTTTCCGCATTGTTTCATCTTTCATCTTTCCGCATTGTTTCATCTTTCATCTTCCGCATTCTTTCATCTTTCATCTTTCCGCATTATTTCATCTTTCATCTTTCCGCATTTTTTCATCTTTCATCTTTCCGCATTTTTTCATCTTTCATCTTTCCGCATTGTTTCATCTTTCCGCATTGTTTCATCTTTCCGAATTTTTTCATCTTTCCGCATTGTTTCATCTTTCCGCATTGTTTCATCTTTCCGCATTGTTTCATCTTTCATCTTTCCGCATTGTTTCATCTTTCATCTTTCCGCATTGTTTCATCATTCATCTTTCCGCATTGTTTCATCTTTCATCTTTCCGCATTGTTTCATCTTTCATCTTTCCGCATTGTTTCATCTTTCATCTTTCCGCATTGTTTCATCTTTCATCTTTCCGCATTGTTTCATCTTTCATCTTTCCGCATTGTTTCATCTTTCATCTTTCCGCATTGTTTCATCTTTCATCTTTCCGCATTCTTTCATCTTTCATCTTTCCGCATTCTTTCATCTTTCATCTTTCCGCATTGTTTCATCTTTCATCTTTCCGCATTCATTCATCTTTCATCTTTCCGCATTGTTTCATCTTTCATCTTTCCGCATTGTTTCATCTTTCATCTTTCCGCATTGTTTCATCTTTCATCTTTCCGCATTGTTTCATCTTTCATCTTTCCGCATTGTTTCATCTTTCATCTTTCCGCATTGTTTCATCTTTCATCTTTCCGCATTGTTTCATCTTTCATCTTTCCGCATTGTTTCATCTTTCATCTTTCCGCATTGTTTCATCTTTCATCTTTCCGCATTGTTTCATCTTTCATCTTTCCGCATTGTTTCATCTTTCATCTTTCCGCATTGTTTCATCTTTCATCTTCCGCATTCTTTCATCTTTCATCTTTCCGAATTGTTTCATCTTTCATCTTTCCGCATTTTTTCATCTTTCATCTTTCCGCATTGTTTCATCTTTCATCTTTCCGCATTGTTTCATCTTTCATCTTTCTGCATTGTTTCATCTTTCATCTTTCCGCATTGTTTTATCTTTCATCTTTCCGCATTCTTTCATCTTTCATCTTTCCGCATTGTTTCATCTTTCATCTTTCCGCAATGTTTCATCTTTCATCTTTCCGCATTGTTTCATCTTTCATCTTCCGCATTCTTTAATCTTTCATCTTTCCGCATTGTTTCATTTTTCATCTTTCCGCATTTTTTCATCTTTCATCTTTCCGCATTGTTTCATCTTTCATCTTTCCGCATTGTTTCATCTTTCATCTTTCCGCATTGTTTCATCTTTCATCTTTCCGCATTGTTTCATCTTTCATCTTTCCGCATTGTTTCATCTTTGATCTTTCCGCATTGTTTCATCTTTCATCTTTCCGCATTGTTTCATCTTTCATCTTTCCGCATTGTTTCATCTTTCATCTTTCCGCATTCTTTCATCTTTCATCTTTCCGCATTGTTTCATCTTTCATCTTTCCGCATTGTTTCATCTTTTATCTTTCCGCATTGTTTCATCTTTCATCTTTCCGCATTGTTTCATCTTTCATCTTTCCGCATTGTTTCATCTTTCATCTTTCCGCATTGTTTCATCTTTCATCTTTCCGCATTGTTTCATCTTTCATCTTTCCGCATTGTTTCATCTTTCATCTTTCCGCATTGTTTCATCTTTCATCTTTCCGCATTGTTTCATCTTTCATCTTTCCGCATTGTTTCATCTTTCATCTTTCCGCATTTTTTCATCTTTCATCTTTCCGCATTGTTTCATCTTTCTTATTTCCGCATTGTTTCATCTTTCCGCATTGTTTCATCTTTCATCTTTCCGCATTGTTTCATCTTTCATCTTTCCGCATTCTTTCATCTTTCATCTTTCCGCATTGTTTCATCTTTCATCTTTCCGCATTCTTTCATCTTTCATCTTTCCGCATTGTTTCATCTTTCCGCATTGTTTCATCTTTCCGCATTGTTTCATCTTTCCGCATTGTTTCATCTTTCCGCATTGTTTCATCTTTCCGCATTGTTTCATCTTTCATCTTTCCGCATTGTTTCATCTTTCATCTTTCCGCATTGTTTCATCTTTCATCTTTCCGCATTGTTTCATCTTTCATCTTTACGCATTGTTTCATCTTTCATCTTTCCGCATTGTTTCATCTTTCATCTTTCCGCATTGTTTCATCTTTTATCTTTCCGCATTGTTTCATCTTTCATCTTTCCGAATTGTTTCATCTTTCATCTTTCCGCATTGTTTCATCTTTCATCTTTCCGCATTGTTTCATCTTTCCGCATTGTTTCATCTTTCCGCATTGTTTCATCTTTCCGCATTGTTTCATCTTTCATCTTCCGCATTCTTTCATCTTTCATCTTTCCGCATTGTTTCATCTTTCATCTTTCCGCATTGTTTCATCTTTCATCTTTCCGCATTGTTTCATCTTTCCGCATTGTTTCATCTTTCCGCATTGTTTCATCTTTCCGCATTGTTTCATCTTTCCGCATTGTTTCATCTTTCCGCATTGTTTCATCTTTCCGCATTGTTTCATCTTTCCGCATTGTTTCATCTTTCCGCATTGTTTCATCTTTCCGTATTGTTTCATCTTTCCGCATTGTTTCATCTTTCCGCATTGTTTCATCTTTCCGCATTGTTTCATCTTTCCGCATTGTTTCATCTTTCCGCATTGTTTCATCTTTCCGCATTGTTTCATCTTTCCGCATTGTTTCATCTTTCCGCATTGTTTCATCTTTCCGCATTGTTTCATCTTTCCGCATTGTTTCATCTTTCCGCATTGTTTCATCTTTCCGCATTGTTTCATCTTTCATCTTTCCGCATTGTTTCATCATTCATCTTTCCGCATTGTTTCATCTTTCATCTTTCCGCATTGTTTCATCTTTCATCTTTCCGCATTGTTTCATCTTTCATCTTTCCGCATTGTTTCATCTTTCATCTTTCCGCATTGTTTCATCTTTCATCTTTCCGAATTGTTTCATCTTTCATCTTTCCGCATTGTTTCATCTTTCATCTTTCCGCATTGTTTCATCTTTCATCTTTCCGCATTGTTTCATCTTTCATCTTTCCGCATTGTTTCATCTTTCATCTTTCCGCATTGTTTCATCTTTCATCTTTCCGCATTGTTTCATCTTTCATCTTTCCGCATTGTTTCATCTTTCATCTTTCCGCATTGTTTCATCTTTCCGCATTGTTTCATCTTTCATCTTCCGCATTCTTTCATCTTTCATCTTTCCGCATTGTTTCATCTTTCATCTTTCCGCATGTTTTCATCTTTCATCTTTCCGCATTTTTCATCTTTCATCTTTCCGCATTGTTTCATCTTTCATCTTTCCGCATTGTTTCATCTTACATCTTTCCGCATTGTTTCATCTTTCATCTTTCCGCATTGTTTCATCTTTCATCTTTCCGCATTGTTTCATCTTTCATCTTTCCGCATTGTTTCATCTTTCATCTTTCCGCATTGTTTCATCTTTCATCTTTCCGCATTGTTTCATCTTTCATCTTTCCGCATTGTTTCATCTTTCATCTTTCCGCATTCTTTCATCTTTCATCTTTCCGCATTCTTTCATCTTTCATCTTTCCGCATTGTTTCATCTTTCATCTTCCCGCATTGTTTCATCTTTCATCTTTCCGCATTGTTTCATCTTTCCGCATTGTTTCATCTTTCATCTTTCCGCATTTTTTCATCATTCATCTTTCATCTTTCCGCATTGTTTCATCTTTCCGCATTGTTTCATCTTTCCGCATTGTTTCATCTTTCATCTTTCCGCATTGTTTCATCTTTCATCTTTCCGCATTCTTTCATCTTTCATCTTTCCGCATTGTTTCATCTTTCATCTTTCCGCATTCTTTCATCTTTCATCTTTCCGCATTGTTTCATCTTTCCGCATTGTTTCATCTTTCCGCATTGTTTCATCTTTCCGCATTGTTTCATCTTTCATCTTTCCGCATTGTTTCATCATTCTTCTTTCCGCATTGTTTCATCTTTCATCTTTCCGCATTTTTTCATCTTTCATCTTTCCGCATTGTTTCATCTTTCATCTTTCCGCATTGTTTCATCTTTCCGCATTGTTTCATCTTTCATCTTTCCGCATTCTTTCATCTTTCATCTTTCCGCATTGTTTCATCTTTCATCTTTCCGCATTCTTTCATCTTTCATCTTTCCGCATTCTTTCATCTTTCCGCATTGTTTCATCTTTCCGCATTGTTTCATCTTTCCGCATTGTTTCATCTTTCCGCATTGTTTCATCTTTCCGCATTGTTTCATCTTTCCGCATTGTTTCATCTTTCCGCATTGTTTCATCTTTCCGCATTGTTTCATCTTTCATCTTTCCGCATTGTTTCATCATTCATCTTTCCGCATTGTTTCATCTTTCATCTTTCCGCATTGTTTCATCTTTCATCTTTCCGCATTGTTTCATCTTTCATCTTTCCGCATTGTTTCATCTTTCATCTTTCCGCATTCTTTCATCTTTCATCTTTCCGCATTGTTTCATCTTTCATCTTTCCGCATTCTTTCATCTTTCATCTTTCCGCATTGTTTCATCTTTCATCTTTCCGCATTCTTTCATCTTTCATCTTTCCGCATTGTTTCATCTTTCCGCATTGTTTCATCTTTCCGCATTGTTTCATCTTTCCGCATTGTTTCATCTTTCCGCATTGTTTCATCTTTCCGCATTGTTTCATCTTTCATCTTTCCGCATTTTTTCATCTTTCATCTTTCCGCATTGTTTCATCTTTCATCTTTCCGCATTGTTTCATCTTTCATCTTTCCGCATTGTTTCATCTTTCATCTTTCCGCATTGTTTCATCTTTCCGCATTGTTTCATCTTTCCGCATTGTTTCATCTTTCCGCATTGTTTCATCTTTCCGCATTGTTTCATCTTTCATCTTCCGCATTCTTTCATCTTTCATCTTTCCGCATTGTTTCATCTTTCATCTTTCCGCATTTTTTCATCTTTCATCTTTCCGCATTGTTTCATCTTTCATCTTTCCGCATTTTTTCATCTTTCATCTTTCCGCATTGTTTCATCTTTCATCTTTCCGCATTGTTTCATCTTTCATCTTTCCGCATTGTTTCATCTTTCATCTTTCCGCATTCTTTCATCTTTCATCTTTCCGCATTGTTTCATCTTTCATCTTTCCGCATTGTTTCATCTTTCCGCATTGTTTCATCTTTCATCTTTCCGTATTTTTTCATCTTTCATCTTTCCGCATTGTTTCATCTTTCATCTTTCCGCATTGTTTCATCTTTCATCTTTCCGCATTGTTTCATCTTTCATCTTTCCGCATTGTTTCATCTTTCATCTTTCCGCATTCTTTCATCTTTCATCTTTCCGCATTGTTTCATCTTTCCGCATTGTTTCATCTTTCCGCATTGTTTCATCTTTCATCTTTCCGCATTGTTTCATCTTTCATCTTTCCGCATTGTTTCATCTTTCATCTTTCCGCATTGTTTCATCTTTCCGCATTGTTTCATCTTTCCGCATTGTTTCATCTTTCATCTTTCCGCATTGTTTCATCTTTCATCTTTCCGCATTCTTTCATCTTTCATCTTTCCGCATTGTTTCATCTTTCCGCATTGTTTCATCTTTCCGCATTGTTTCATCTTTCATCTTTCCGCATTGTTTCATCTTTCATCTTTCCCCATTGTTTCATCTTTCATCTTTCCGCATTGTTTCATCTTTCATCTTTCCGCATTGTTTCATCTTTCATCTTTCCGCATTCTTTCATCTTTCATCTTTCCGCATTGTTTCATCTTTCATCTTTCCGCATTGTTTCATCTTTCATCTTTCCGCATTGTTTCATCTTTCATCTTTCCGCATTTTTTCATCTTTCATCTTTCCGCATTGTTTCATCTTTCATATTTCCGCATTGTTTCATCTTTCCGCATTGTTTCATCTTTCATCTTTCCGCATTGTTTCATGTTTCATCTTTCCGCATTCTTTCATCTTTCATCTTTCCGCATTGTTTCATCTTTCATCTTTCCGCATTCTTTCATCTTTCATCTTTCCGCATTGTTTCATCTTTCCGCATTGTTTCATCTTTCATCTTTCCGCATTGTTTCATCTTTCATCTTTCAGCATTGTTTCATCTTTCATCTTTCCGCATTGTTTCATCTTTCATCTTTCCGCATTGTTTCATCTTTCATCTTTCCGCATTGTTTCATCTTTCATCTTTCCGCATTGTTTCATCTTTCCGCATTGTTTCATCTTTCCGCATTGTTTCATCTTTCCGCATTGTTTCATCTTTCCGCATTGTTTCATCTTTCATCTTTCCGCATTGTTTCATCTTTCATCTTTCCGCATTCTTTCATCTTTCATCTTTCCGCATTGTTTCATCTTTCATCTTTCCGCATTGTTTCATCTTTCCGCATTGTTTCATCTTTCCGCATTGTTTCATCTTTCATCTTCCGCATTGTTTCATCTTTCATCTTTCCGCATTTTTTCATCTTTCATCTTTCCGCATTGTTTCATCTTTCATCTTTCCGCATTGTTTCATCTTTCCGCATTGTTTCTTCTTTCATCTTTCCGCATTGTTTCATCTTTCATCTTTCCGCATTCTTTCATCTTTCATCTTTCCGCATTGTTTCATCTTTCATCTTTCCGCATTGTTTCATCTTTCCGCATTGTTTCATCTTTCATCTTCCGCATTCTTTCATCTTTCATCTTTCCGCATTGTTTCATCTTTCATCTTTCCGCATTTTTTCATCTTTCATCTTTCCGTATTGTTTCATCTTTCATCTTTCCGCATTGTTTCATCTTTCATCTTTCCGCATTGTTTCATCTTTCCGCATTGTTTCATCTTTCCACATTGTTTCATCTTTCCGCATTGTTTCATCTTTCATCTTTCCGCATTCTTTCGTCTTTCATCTTTCCGCATTGTTTCATCTTTCATCTTTCCGCATTTTTTCATCTTTCATCTTTCCGCATTGTTTCATCTTTCATCTTTCCGGATTGTTTCATCTTTCATCTTCCCGCATTGTTTCATCTTTCATCTTTCCGCATTCTTTCATCTTTCATCTTTCCGCATTGTTTCATCTTTCATCTTTCCGCAATGTTTCATCTTTCCGCATTGTTTCATCTTTCCGCATTGTTTCATCTTTCATCTTCCGCATTCTTTCATCTTTCATCTTTCCGCATTGTTTCATCTTTCATCTTTCCGCATTGTTTCATCTTTCATCTTTCCGCATTGTTTCATCTTTCATCTTTCCGCATTGTTTCATCTTTCATCTTTCCGCATTGTTTTATCTTTCATCTTTCCGAATTGTTTCATCTTTCATCTTTCCGCATTGTTTCATCTTTCATCTTTCCGCATTGTTTCATCTTTCATCTTTCCGCATTGTTTCATCTTTCATCTTTCCGCATTGTTTCATCTTTCATCTTTCCACATTGTTTCATCTTTCATCTTTCCGCATTGTTTCATCTTTCATCTTTCCGCATTCTTTCATCTTTCATCTTTCCGCATTGTTTCATCTTTCATCTTTCCGCATTCTTTCATCTTTCATCTTTCCGCATTGTTTCATCTTTCCGCATTGTTTCATCTTTCCGCATTGTTTCATCTTTCCGCATTGTTTCATCTTTCATCTTTCCGCATTGTTTCATCTTTCATCTTTCCGCATTGTTTCATCTTTCATCTTTCCGCATTGTTTCATCTTTCATCTTTCCGCATTGTTTCATCTTTCATCTTTCCGCATTGTTTCATCTTTCATCTTTCCGCATTGTTTCATCTTTTATCTTTCCGCATTGTTTCATTTTTCATCTTTCCGAATTGTTTCATCTTTCATCTTTCCGCATTGTTTCATCTTTCATCTTTCCGCATTGTTTCATCTTTCCGCATTGTTTCATCTTTCATCTTCCGCATTCTTTCATCTTTCATCTTTCCGCATTGTTTCATCTTTCATCTTTCCGCATTGTTTCATCTTTCCGCATTGTTTCATCTTTCATCTTCCGCATTCTTTCACCTTTCATCTTTCCGCATTGTTTCATCTTTCATCTTTCCGCATTTTTTCATCTTTCATCTTTCCGCATTGTTTCATCTTTCATCTTTCCGCATTGTTTCATCTTTCATCTTTCCGCATTCTTTCATCTTTCATCTTTCCGCATTGTTTCATCTTTCCGCATTGTTTCATCTTTCATCTTTCCGCATTGTTTCATCTTTCATCTTTCCGCATTGTTTCATCTTTCATCTTTCCGCATTGTTTCATCTTTCATCTTTCCGCATTGTTTCATCTTTCCGCATTCTTTCATCTTTCATCTTTCCGCATTTTTCATCTTTCATCTTTCCGCATTGTTTCATCTTTCATCTTTCCGCATTGTTTCATCTTACATATTTCCGCATTGTTTCATCTTTCATCTTTCCGCATTGTTTCATCTTTCATCTTTCCGCATTGTTTCATCTTTCATCTTTCCGCATTGTTTCATCTTTCATCTTTCCGCATTGTTTCATCTTTCATCTTTCCGCATTGTTTCATCTTTCATCTTTCCGCATTGTTTCATCTTTCATCTTTCCGCATTCTTTCATCTTTCATCTTTCCGCATTCTTTCATCTTTCATCTTTCCGCATTGTTTCATCTTTCATCTTCCCGCATTGTTTCATCTTTCATCTTTCCGCATTGTTTCATCTTTCATCTTTCCGCATTGTTTCATCTTTCCGCATTCTTTCATCTTTCATCTTTCCGCATTTTTCATCTTTCATCTTTCCGCATTGTTTCATCTTTCATCTTTCCGCATTGTTTCATCTTACATATTTCCGCATTGTTTCATCTTTCATCTTTCCGCATTGTTTCATCTTTCATCTTTCCGCATTGTTTCATCTTTCCGCATTCTTTCATCTTTCATCTTTCCGCATTTTTCATCTTTCATCTTTCCGCATTGTTTCATCTTTCATCTTTCCGCATTGTTTCATCTTACATATTTCCGCATTGTTTCATCTTTCATCTTTCCGCATTGTTTCATCTTTCATCTTTCCGCATTGTTTCATCTTTCATCTTTCCGCATTGTTTCATCTTTCCGCATTCTTTCATCTTTCATCTTTCCGCATTTTTCATCTTTCATCTTTCCGCATTGTTTCATCTTTCATCTTTCCGCATTGTTTCATCTTACATATTTCCGCATTGTTTCATCTTTCATCTTTCCGCATTGTTTCATCTTTCATCTTTCCGCATTGTTTCATCTTTCATCTTTCCGCATTGTTTCATCTTTCATCTTTCCGCATTGTTTCATCTTTCATCTTTCCGCATTGTTTCATCTTTCATCTTTCCGCATTGTTTCATCTTTCATCTTTCCGCATTTTTTCATCTTTCATCTTTCATCTTTCCGCATTGTTTCATCTTTCCGCATTGTTTCATCTTTCCGCATTGTTTCATCTTTCATCTTTCCGCATTGTTTCATCTTTCATCTTTCCGCATTCTTTCATCTTTCATCTTTCCGCATTGTTTCATCTTTCATCTTTCCGCATTCTTTCATCTTTCATCTTTCCGCATTGTTTCATCTTTCCGCATTGTTTCATCTTTCCGCATTGTTTCATCTTTCCGCATTGTTTCATCTTTCATCTTTCCGCATTGTTTCATCATTCATCTTTCCGCATTGTTTCATCTTTCATCTTTCCGCATTGTTTCATGTTTCATCTTTCCGCATTGTTTCATCTTTCCGCATTGTTTCATCTTTCATCTTTCCGCATTGTTTCATCTTTCATCTTTCCGCATTCTTTCATCTTTCATCTTTCCGCATTGTTTCATCTTTCATCTTTCCGCATTCTTTCATCTTCCATCTTTCCGCATTCTTTCATCTTTCCGCATTGTTTCATCTTTCCGCATTGTTTCATCTTTCCGCATTGTTTCATCTTTCCGCATTGTTTCATCTTTCCGCATTGTTTCATCTTTCCGCATTGTTTCATCTTTCCGCATTGTTTCATCTTTCCGCATTGTTTCATCTTTCATCTTTCCGCATTGTTTCATCATTCATCTTTCCGCATTGTTTCATCTTTCATCTTTCCGCATTGTTTCATCTTTCATCTTTCCGCATTGTTTCATCTTTCATCTTTCCGCATTGTTTCATCTTTCATCTTTCCGCATTCTTTCATCTTTCATCTTTCCGCATTGTTTCATCTTTCATCTTTCCGCATTCTTTCATCTTTCATCTTTCCGCATTGTTTCATCTTTCATCTTTCCGCATTGTTTCATCTTTCCGCATTGTTTCATCTTTCATCTTTCCGCATTGTTTCATCTTTCATCTTTCCGCATTCTTTCATCTTTCATCTTTCCGCATTGTTTCATCTTTCCGCATTGTTTCATCTTTCCGCATTGTTTCATCTTTCATCTTTCCGCATTGTTTCATCTTTCATCTTTCCCCATTGTTTCATCTTTCATCTTTCCGCATTGTTTCATCTTTCATCTTTCCGCATTGTTTCATCTTTCATCTTTCCGCATTCTTTCATCTTTCATCTTTCCGCATTGTTTCATCTTTCATCTTTCCGCATTGATTCATCTTTCATCTTTCCGCATTGTTTCATCTTTCATCTTTCCGCATTTTTTCATCTTTCATCTTTCCGCATTGTTTCATCTTTCATATTTCCGCATTGTTTCATCTTTCCGCATTGTTTCATCTTTCATCTTTCCGCATTGTTTCATGTTTCATCTTTCCGCATTCTTTCATCTTTCATCTTTCCGCATTGTTTCATCTTTCATCTTTCCGCATTCTTTCATCTTTCATCTTTCCGCATTGTTTCATCTTTCCGCATTGTTTCATCTTTCCGCATTGTTTCATCTTTCCGCATTGTTTCATCTTTCATCTTTCCGCATTGTTTCATCTTTCATCTTTCCGCATTGTTTCATCTTTCATCTTTCCGCATTGTTTCATCTTTCATCTTTCCGCATTGTTTCATCTTTCATCTTTCCGCATTGTTTCATCTTTCATCTTTCCGCATTGTTTCATCTTTCCGCATTGTTTCATCTTTCCGCATTGTTTCATCTTTCCGCATTGTTTCATCTTTCCGCATTGTTTCATCTTTCCGCATTGTTTCATCTTTCATCTTTCCGCATTGTTTCATCTTTCATCTTTCCGCATTCTTTCATCTTTCATCTTTCCGCATTGTTTCATCTTTCATCTTTCCGCATTGTTTCATCTTTCCGCATTGTTTCATCTTTCCGCATTGTTTCATCTTTCATCTTCCGCATTGTTTCATCTTTCATCTTTCCGCATTTTTTCATCTTTCATCTTTCCGCATTGTTTCATCTTTCATCTTTCCGCATTGTTTCATCTTTCCGCATTGTTTCTTCTTTCATCTTTCCGCATTGTTTCATCTTTCATCTTTCCGCATTCTTTCATCTTTCATCTTTCCGCATTGTTTCATCTTTCATCTTTCCGCATTGTTTCATCTTTCCGCATTGTTTCATCTTTCATCTTCCGCATTCTTTCATCTTTCATCTTTCCGCATTGTTTCATCTTTCATCTTTCCGCATTTTTTCATCTTTCATCTTTCCGTATTGTTTCATCTTTCATCTTTCCGCATTGTTTCATCTTTCATCTTTCCGCATTGTTTCATCTTTCCGCATTGTTTCATCTTTCCACATTGTTTCATCTTTCCGCATTGTTTCATCTTTCATCTTTCCGCATTGTTTCATCTTTCCGCATTCTTTCGTCTTTCATCTTTCCGCATTGTTTCATCTTTCATCTTTCCGCACTTTTTCATCTTTCATCTTTCCGCATTGTTTCATCTTTCATCTTTCCGGATTGTTTCATCTTTCATCTTTCCGCATTGTTTCATCTTTCATCTTTCCGCATTCTTTCATCTTTCATCTTTCCGCATTGTTTCATCTTTCATCTTTCCGCAATGTTTCATCTTTCCGCATTGTTTCATCTTTCCGCATTGTTTCATCTTTCATCTTCCGCATTCTTTCATCTTTCATCTTTCCGCATTGTTTCATCTTTCATCTTTCCGCATTGTTTCATCTTTCATCTTTCCGCATTGTTTCATCTTTCATCTTTCCGCATTGTTTCATCTTTCATCTTTCCGCATTGTTTTATCTTTCATCTTTCCGAATTGTTTCATCTTTCATCTTTCCGCATTGTTTCATCTTTCATCTTTCCGCATTGTTTCATCTTTCATCTTTCCGCATTGTTTCATCTTTCATCTTTCCGCATTGTTTCATCTTTCATCTTTCCACATTGTTTCATCTTTCATCTTTCCGCATTGTTTCATCTTTCATATTTCCGCATTGTTTCATCTTTCCGCATTGTTTCATCTTTCATCTTTCCGCATTGTTTCATCTTTCATCTTTCCGCATTCTTTCATCTTTCATCTTTCCGCATTGTTTCATCTTTCATCTTTCCGCATTCTTTCATCTTTCATCTTTCCGCATTGTTTCATCTTTCCGCATTGTTTCATCTTTCCGCATTGTTTCATCTTTCCGCATTGTTTCATCTTTCATCTTTCCGCATTGTTTCATCTTTCATCTTTCCGCATTGTTTCATCTTTCATCTTTCCGCATTGTTTCATCTTTCATCTTTCCGCATTGTTTCATCTTTCATCTTTCCGCATTGTTTCATCTTTCATCTTTCCGCATTGTTTCATCTTTTATCTTTCCGCATTGTTTCATCTTTCATCTTTCCGAATTGTTTCATCTTTCATCTTTCCGCATTGTTTCATCTTTCATCTTTCCGCATTGTTTCATCTTTCCGCATTGTTTCATCTTTCATCTTCCGCATTCTTTCATCTTTCATCTTTCCGCATTGTTTCATCTTTCATCTTTCCGCATTGTTTCATCTTTCCGCATTGTTTCATCTTTCCGCATTGTTTCATCTTTCATCTTCCGCATTCTTTCACCTTTCATCTTTCCGCATTGTTTCATCTTTCATCTTTCCGCATTTTTTCATCTTTCATCTTTCCGCATTGTTTCATCTTTCATCTTTCCGCATTTTTTCATCTTTCATCTTTCCGCATTGTTTCATCTTTCATCTTTCCGCATTGTTTCATCTTTCATCTTTCCGCATTGTTTCATCTTTCATCTTTCCGCATTCTTTCATCTTTCATCTTTCCGCATTGTTTCATCTTTCATCTTCCCGCATTGTTTCATCTTTCCGCATTGTTTCATCTTTCATCTTTCCGCATTGTTTCATCTTTCATCTTTCCGCATTGTTTCATCTTTCATCTTTCCGCATTGTTTCATCTTTCCGCATTCTTTCATCTTTCATCTTTCCGCATTGTTTCATCTTTCCGCATTGTTTCATCTTTCCGCATTGTTTCATCTTTCATCTTTCCGCATTGTTTCATCTTTCATCTTTCCGCATTGTTTCATCTTTCATCTTTCCGCATAGTTTCATCTTTCATCTTTCCGCATTGTTTCATCTTTCATCTTTCCGCATTGTTTCATCTTTCATCTTTCCGCATTCTTTCATCTTTCATCTTTCCGCATTGTTTCATCTTTCATCTTTCCGCAATGTTTCATCTTTCATCTTTCCGCATTGTTTCATCTTTCATCTTCCGCATTCTTTCATCTTTCATCTTTCCGCATTTTTTCATCTTTCATCTTTCCGCATTGTTTCATGTTTCATCTTTCCGCATTGTTTCATCTTTCATCTTTCCGCATTGTTTCATCTTTCATCTTTCCGCATTGTTTCATCTTTCATCTTTCCGCATTGTTTCATCTTTCATCTTTCCGCATTGTTTCATCTTTCATCTTTCCGCATTGTTTCATCTTTCATCTTTCCGCATTGTTTCATCTTTCATCTTTCCGCATTGTTTCATCTTTCATCTTCCGCATTCTTTCATCTTTCATCTTTCCGCATTGTTTCATCTTTCATCTTTCCGCATTTTTTCATCTTTCATCTTTCCGCATTGTTTCATCTTTCATCTTTCCGCATTGTTTCATCTTTCATCTTTCCGCATTGTTTCATCTTTCATCTTTCCGCATTGTTTCATCTTTCATCTTTCCGCATTGTTTCATCTTTCATCTTTCCGCATTGTTTCATCTTTCATCTTTCCGCATTGTTTCATCTTTCATCTTTCCGGATTGTTTCATCTTTCATCTCTCCGCATTGTTTCATCTTTCATCTTTCCGCATTCTTTCATCTTTCATCTTTCCGCATTTTTTCATCTTTCATCTTTCCGCATTGTTTCATCTTTCATCTTTCCGCATTGTTTCATCTTTCATCTTTCCGCATTGTTTCATCTTTCATCTTTCCGCATTGTTTCATCTTTCATCTTTCCGCATTGTTTCATCTTTCATCTTTCCGCATTGTTTCATCTTTCATCTTTCCGCATTGTTTCATCTTTCATCTTTCCGGATTGTTTCATCTTTCATCTCTCCGCATTGTTTCATCTTTCATCTTTCCGCATTCTTTCATCTTTCATCTTTCCGCATTGTTTCATCTTTCCGCATTGTTTCATCTTTCCGCATTGTTTCATCTTTCATCTTTCCGCATTGTTTCATCTTTCATCTTTCCGCATTCTTTCATCTTTCATCTTTCCGCATTGTTTCATCTTTCATCTTTCCGCATTCTTTCATCTTTCATCTTTCCGCATTGTTTCATCTTTCCGCATTGTTTCATCTTTCCGCATTGTTTCATCTTTCCGCATTGTTTCATCTTTCCGCATTGTTTCATCTTTCCGCATTGTTTCATCTTTCCGCATTGTTTCATCTTTCATCTTTCCGCATTGTTTCATCTTTCATCTTTCCGCATTGTTTCATCTTTCATCTTTCCGCATTGTTTCATCTTTCATCTTTCCGCATTGTTTCATCTTTCATCTTTCCGCATTGTTTCATCTTTCATCTTTCCGCATTGTTTCATCTTTCATCTTTCCGCATTGTTTCATCTTTCATCTTTCCGCATTGTTTCATCTTTCATCTTTCCGCATTGTTTCATCTTTCATCTTTCCGAATTGTTTCATCTTTCATCTTCCGCATTCTTTCATCTTTCATCTTTCCGCATTGTTTCATCTTTCATCTTTCCGCATTTTTTCATCTTTCATCTTTCCGCATTGTTTCATTTTTCATCTTTCCGCATTGTTTCATCTTTCATCTTTCCGCATTGTTTCATCTTTCATCTTTCCGCATTGTTTCATCTTTCATCTTTCCGCATTGTTTCATCTTTCATCTTTCCGCATTGTTTCATCTTTCATCTTTCCGCATTGTTTCATCTTTCATCTTTCCGCATTGTTTCATCTTTCATCTTTCCGCATTGTTTCATCTTTCATCTTTCCGCATTGTTTCATCTTTCATCTTTCCGCATTGTTTCATCTTTCATCTTTCCGCATTGTTTCATCTTTCATCTTTCCGCATTGTTTCATCTTTCATCTTTCCGCATTGTTTCATCTTTCATCTTTCCGGATTGTTTCATCTTTCATCTTTCCGCATTGTTTCATCTTTCATCTTTCCGCATTGTTTCATCTTTCATCTTTCCGCATTCTTTCATCTTTCATCTTTCCGCATTGTTTCATCTTTCATCTTTCCGCATTCTTTCATCTTTCATCTTTCCGCATTGTTTCATCTTTCATCTTTCCGCATTGTTTCATCTTTCATCTTTCCGCATTGTTTCATCTTTCATCTTCCGCATTCTTTCATCTTTCATCTTTCCGCATTGTTTCATCTTTCATCTTTCCACATTTTTTCATCTTTCATCTTTCCGCATTGTTTCATCTTTCATCTTCCGCATTCTTTCATCTTTCATCTTTCCGCATTGTTTCATCTTTCATCTTTCCGCATTGTTTCATCTTTCATCTTTCCGCATTGTTTCATCTTTCATCTTTCCGGATTGTTTCATCTTTCATCTCTCCGCATTGTTTCATCTTTCATCTTTCCGCATTCTTTCATCTTTCATCTTTCCGCATTGTTTCATCTTTCCGCATTGTTTCATCTTTCATCTTTCCGCATTGTTTCATCTTTCATCTTTCCGCATTCTTTCATCTTTCATCTTTCCGCATTGTTTCATCTTTCATCTTTCCGCATTCTTTCATCTTTCATCTTTCCGCATTGTTTCATCTTTCCGCATTGTTTCATCTTTCCGCATTGTTTCATCTTTCCGCATTGTTTCATCTTTCATCTTTCCGCATTGTTTCATCTTTCATCTTTCCGCATTGTTTCATCTTTCATCTTTCCGCATTGTTTCATCTTTCATCTTTCCGCATTGTTTCATCTTTCATCTTTCCGCATTGTTTCATCTTTCATCTTCCGCATTCTTTCATCTTTCATCTTTCCGCATTGTTTCATCTTTCATCTTTCCGCATTTTTTCATCTTTCATCTTTCCGCATTGTTTCATCTTTCATCTTTCCGCATTGTTTCATCTTTCATCTTTCCGCATTGTTTCATCTTTCATCTTTCCGCATTGTTTCATCTTTCATCTTTCCGCATTGTTTCATCTTTCATCTTTCCGCATTGTTTCATCTTTCATCTTTCCGCATTGTTTCATCTTTCATCTTTCCGGATTGTTTCATCTTTCATCTCTCCGCATTGTTTCATCTTTCATCTTTCCGCATTGTTTCATCTTTCATCTTTCCGCATTTTTTCATCTTTCATCTTTCCGCATTGTTTCATCTTTCATCTTTCCGCATTGTTTCATCTTTCATCTTTCCGCATTCTTTCATCTTTCATCTTTCCGCATTGTTTCATCTTTCCGCATTGTTTCATCTTTCATCTTTCCGCATTGTTTCATCTTTCATCTTTCCGCATTCTTTCATCTTTCATCTTTCCGCATTGTTTCATCTTTCATCTTTCCGCATTCTTTCATCTTTCATCTTTCCGCATTGTTTCATCTTTCCGCATTGTTTCATCTTTCCGCATTGTTTCATCTTTCCGCATTGTTTCATCTTTCATCTTTCCGCATTGTTTCATCTTTCATCTTTCCGCATTGTTTCATCTTTCATCTTTCCGCATTGTTTCATCTTTCATCTTTCCGCATTGTTTCATCTTTCATCTTTCCGCATTGTTTCATCTTTCATCTTCCGCATTCTTTCATCTTTCATCTTTCCGCATTGTTTCATCTTTCATCTTTCCGCATTTTTTCATCTTTCATCTTTCCGCATTGTTTCATCTTTCATCTTTCCGCATTGTTTCATCTTTCATCTTTCCGCATTGTTTCATCTTTCATCTTTCCGCATTGTTTCATCTTTCATCTTTCCGCATTGTTTCATCTTTCATCTTTCCGCATTGTTTCATCTTTCATCTTTCCGCATTGCTTCATCTTTCATCTTTCCGGATTGTTTCATCTTTCATCTCTCCGCATTGTTTCATCTTTCATCTTTCCGCATTGTTTCATCTTTCATCTTTCCGCATTTTTTCATCTTTCATCTTTCCGCATTGTTTCATCTTTCATCTTTCCGCATTGTTTCATCTTTCATCTTTCCGCATTGTTTCATCTTTCATCTTTCCGCATTGTTTCATCTTTCATCTTTCCGCATTGTTTCATCTTTCATCTTTCCGCATTGTTTCATCTTTCATCTTTCCGCATTGTTTCATCTTTCATCTTTCCGGATTGTTTCATCTTTCATCTCTCCGCATTGTTTCATCTTTCATCTTTCCGCATTCTTTCATCTTTCATCTTTCCGCATTGTTTCATCTTTCCGCATTGTTTCATCTTTCATCTTTCCGCATTGTTTCATCTTTCATCTTTCCGCATTCTTTCATCTTTCATCTTTCCGCATTGTTTCATCTTTCATCTTTCCGCATTCTTTCATCTTTCATCTTTCCGCATTGTTTCATCTTTCCGCATTGTTTCATCTTTCCGCATTGTTTCATCTTTCCGCATTGTTTCATCTTTCATCTTTCCGCATTGTTTCATCTTTCATCTTTCCGCATTGTTTCATCTTTCATCTTTCCGCATTGTTTCATCTTTCATATTTCCGCATTCTTTCATCTTTCATCTTTCCGCATTGTTTCATCTTTCATCTTTCCGCATTGTTTCATCTTTCATCTTTCCGCATTGTTTCATCTTTCATCTTTCCGCATTCTTTCATCTTTCATCTTTCCGCATTGTTTCATCTTTCATCTTTCCGCATTGTTTCATCTTTCATCTTTCCGCATTGTTTCATCTTTCATCTTTCCGCATTGTTTCATCTTTCATCTTTCCGCATTGTTTCATCTTTCATCTTTCCGCATTGTTTCATCTTTCATCTTTCCGCATTGTTTCATCTTTCATCTTTCCGCATTGTTTCATCTTTCATCTTTCCGCATTGTTTCATCTTTCATCTTTCCGCATTGTTTCATCTTTCATCTTTCCGCATTGTTTCATCTTTCATCTTTCCGCATTGTTTCATCTTTCATCTTTCCGCATTGTTTCATCTTTCATCTTCCGCATTCTTGCATCTTTCATCTTTCCGCATTGTTTCATCTTTCATCTTTCCGCATTTTTTCATCTTTCATCTTTCCGCATTGTTTCATCTTTCATCTTTCCGCATTGTTTCATCTTTCATCTTTCCGCATTGTTTCATCTTTCATCTTTCCACATTGTTTCATCTTTCATCTTTCCGCATTGTTTCATCTTTCATCTTTCCGCATTCTTTCATCTTTCATCTTTCCGCATTGTTTCATCTTTCATCTTTCCGCGTTGTTTCATCTTTCATCTTTCCGCATTCTTTCATCTTTCATCTTTCCGCATTGTTTCATCTTTCATCTTTCCGCATTGTTTCATCTTTCATCTTTCCGCATTCTTTCATCTTTCATCTTTCCGCATTGTTTCATCTTTCATCTTTCCGCATTTTTTCATCTTTCATCTTTCCGCATTGTTTCATCTTTCATCTTTCCGCATTGTTTCATCTTTCATCTTTCCGCATTGTTTCATCTTTCATCTTTCCGAATTGTTTCATCTTTCATCTTTCCGCATTGTTACATCTTTCATCTTTCCGCATTGTTTCATCTTTCATCTTTCCGCATTGTTTCATCTTTCATCTTTCCGCATTCTTTCATCTTTCATCTTTCCGCATTGTTACATCTTTCATCTTTCCGCATTGTTTCATCTTTCATCTTTCCGCATTGTTTCATCTTTCATCTTTCCGCATTGTTTCATCTTTCATCTTCCGCATTCTTTCATCTTTCATCTTTCCGCATTGTTTCATCTTTCATCTTTCCGCATTGTTTCATCTTTCATCTTTCCGCATTGTTTCATCTTTCCGACTTGTTTCATCTTTCCGCATTGTTTCATCTTTCCGCATTGTTTCATCTTTCCGCATTGTTTCATCTTTCCGCATTGTTTCATCTTTCCGCATTGTTTCATCTTTCCGCATTGTTTCATCTTTCCGCATTGTTTCATCTTTCCGCATTGTTTCATCTTTCCGCATTGTTTCATCTTTCCGCATTGTTTCATCTTTCCGCATTGTTTCATCTTTCCGCATTGTTTCATCTTTCCGCATTGTTTCATCTTTCCGCATTGTTTCATCTTTCCGCATTGTTTCATCTTTCCGCATTGTTTCATCTTTCCGCATTGTTTCATCTTTCCGCATTGTTTCATCTTTCCGCATTGTTTCATCTTTCCGCATTGTTTCATCTTTCCGCATTGTTTCATCTTTCCGCATTGTTTCATCTTTCCGCATTGTTTCATCTTTCCGCATTGTTTCATCCTTCATCTTTCCGCATTGTTTCATCATTCATCTTTCCGCATTGTTTCATCTTTCATCTTTCCGCATTGTTTCATCTTTCATCTTTCCGCATTGTTTCATCTTTCATCTTTCCGCATTGTTTCATCTTTCATCTTTCCGCATTGTTTCATCTTTCATCTTTCCGAATTGTTTCATCTTTCATCTTTCCGCATTGTTTCATCTTTCATCTTTCCGCATTGTTTCATCTTTCATCTTTCCGCATTGTTTCATCTTTCATCTTTCCGCATTGTTTCATCTTTCATCTTTCCGCATTGTTTCATCTTTCATCTTTCCGCATTGTTTCATCTTTCATCTTTCCGCATTGTTTCATCTTTCATCTTTCCGCATTGTTTCATCTTTCCGCATTGTTTCATCTTTCCGCATTGTTTCATCTTTCATCTTCCGCATTCTTTCATCTTTCATCTTTCCGCATTGTTTCATCTTTCCGCATTGTTTCATCTTTCATCTTCCGCATTCTTTCATCTTTCATCTTTCCGCATTGTTTCATCTTTCATCTTTCCGCATTGTTTCATCTTTCATCTTTCCGCATTGTTTCATCTTTCATCTTTCCGCATTGTTTCATCTTTCATCTTTCCGCATTGTTTCATCTTTCATCTTTCCGAATTGTTTCATCTTTCATCTTTCCGCATTGTTTCATCTTTCATCTTCCGCATTCTTTCATCTTTCATCTTTCCGCATTGTTTCATCTTCCATCTTCCGCATTCTTTCATCTTTCATCTTTCCGCCTTGTTTCATCTTTCATCTTTCCGCATTGTTTCATCTTTCCGCATTGTTTCATCTTTCCGCATTGTTTCATCTTTCATCTTTCCGCATTGTTTCATCTTTCATCTTTCCGCATTCTTTCATCTTTCATCTTTCCGCATTGTTTCATCTTTCATCTTTCCGCATTGTTTCATCTTTCCGCATTGTTTCATCTTTCCGCATTGTTTCATCTTTCCGCATTGTTTCATCTTTCATCTTCCGCATTGTTTCATCTTTCATCTTTCCGCATTTTTTCATCTTTCATCTTTCCGCATTGTTTCATCTTTCATCTTTCCGCATTGTTTCATCTTTCCGCATTGTTTCTTCTTTCATCTTTCCGCATTGTTTCATCTTTCATCTTTCCGCATTCTTCCATCTTTCATCGTTCCGCATTGTTTCATCTTTCATCTTTCCGCATTGTTTCATCTTTCCGCATTGTTTCATCTTTCCGCATTGTTTCATCTTTCATCTTCCGCATTCTTTCATCTTTCATCTTTCCGCATTGTTTCATCTTTCATCTTTCCGCATTTTTTCATCTTTCATCTTTCCGTATTGTTTCATCTTTCATCTTTCCGCATTGTTTCATCTTTCATCTTTCCGCATTGTTTCATCTTTCCGCATTGTTTCATCTTTCCACATTGTTTGATCTTTCCGCATTGTTTCATCTTTCATCTTTCCGCATTCTTTCATCTTTCATCTTTCCGCATTCTTTCATCTTTCATCTTTCCGCATTGTTTCATCTTTCATGTTTCCGCATTGTTTCATCTTCCATCTTTCCGCATTCTTTCATCTTTCATCTTTCCGCATTGTTTCATCTTTCATCTTTCCGCATTCTTTCATCTTTCATCTTTCCGCATTGTTTCATCTTTCCGCATTGTTTCATCTTTCATCTTCCGCATTCTTTCATCTTTCATCTTTCCGCATTGTTTCATCTTTCCGCATTGTTTCATCTTTCATCTTCCGCATTCTTTCATCTTTCATCTTTCCGCATTGTTTCATCTTTCATCTTTCCGCATTGTTTCATCTTTCATCTTTCCGCATTGTTTCATCTTTCATCTTTCCGCATTGTTTCATCTTTCATCTTTCCGCATTGTTTCATCTTTCATCTTTCCGCATTCTTTCATCTTTCATCTTTCCGCATTGTTTCATCTTTCATCTTTCCGCATTGTTTCATCTTTCATCTTTCCGCATTGTTTCATCTTTCCGCATTGTTTCATCTTTCATCTTTCCGCATTGTTTCATCTTTCCGCATTGTTTCATCTTTCCGCATTGTTTCATCTTTCCGCATTGTTTCATCTTTCCGCATTGTTACATCTTTCCGCATTGTTTCATCTTTCCGCATTGTTTCATCTTTCCGCATTGTTTCATCTTTCCGCATTGTTTCATCTTTCCGCATTGTTTCATCTTTCCGCATTGTTTCATCTTTCCGCATTGTTTCATCTTTCCGCATTGTTTCATCTTTCCGCATTGTTTCATCTTTCCGCATTGTTTCATCTTTCCGCATTGTTTCATCTTTTCGCATTGTTTCATCTTTCCGCATTGTTTCATCTTTCCGCATTGTTTCATCTTTCCGCATTGTTTCATCTTTCCGCATTGTTTCATCTTTCCGCATTGTTTCATCTTTCATCTTTCCGCATTTTTTCTTCTTTCATCTTTCCGCATTGTTTCATCTTTCATCTTTCCGCATTGTTTCATCTTTCATCTTTCCGCATTGTTTCATCTTTCCGCATTGTTTCATCTTTCCGCGTTGTTTCATCTTTCATCTTCCGCATTCTTTCATCTTTCATCTTTCCGCATTGTTTCATCTTTCATCTTTCCGCATTGTTTCATCTTTCATCTTTCCGCATTGTTTCATCTTTCATCTTTCCGCATTGTTTCATCTTTCATCTTTCCGCATTGTTTTATCTTTCATCTTTCCGAATTGTTTCATCTTTCATCTTTCCGCATTGTTTCATCTTTCATCTTTCCGCATTGTTTCATCTTTCATCTTTCCGCATTGTTTCATCTTTCATCTTTCCGCATTGTTTCATCTTTCATCTTTCCACATTGTTTCATCTTTCATCTTTCCGCATTGTTTCATCTTTCATATTTCCGCATTGTTTCATCTTTCCGCATTGTTTCATCTTGCATCTTTCCGCATTGTTTCATCTTTCATCTTTCCGCATTCTTTCATCTTTCATCTTTCCGCATTGTTTCATCTTTCATCTTTCCGCATTCTTTCATCTTTCATCTTTCCGCATTGTTTCATCTTTCCGCATTGTTTCATCTTTCCGCATTGTTTCATCTTTCATCTTTCCGCATTGTTTCATCTTTCATCTTTCCGCATTGTTTCATCTTTCATCTTTCCGCATTGTTTCATCTTTCATCTTTCCGCATTGTTTCATCTTTCATCTTTCCGCATTGTTTCATCTTTCATCTTTCCGCATTGTTTCATCTTTTATCTTTCCGCATTGTTTCATCTTTCATCTTTCCGAATTGTTTCATCTTTCATCTTTCCGCATTGTTTCATCTTTCATCTTTCCGCATTGTTTCATCTTTCCGCATTGTTTCATCTTTCCGCATTGTTTCATCTTTCATCTTCCGCATTCTTTCATCTTTCATCTTTCCGCATTGTTTCATCTTTCATCTTTCCGCATTTTTTCATCTTTCATCTTTCCGCATTGTTTCATCTTTCATCTTTCCGCATTTTTTCATCTTTCATCTTTCCGCATTGTTTCATCTTTCATCTTTCCGCATTGTTTCATCTTTCATCTTTCCGCATTGTTTCATCTTTCATCTTTCCGCATTCTTTCATCTTTCATCTTTCCGCATAGTTTCATCTTTCATCTTTCCGCATTGTTTCATCTTTCCGCATTGTTTCATCTTTCATCTTTCCGCATTGTTTCATCTTTCATCTTTCCGCATTGTTTCATCTTTCATCTTTCCGCATTGTTTCATCTTTCCGCATTCTTTCATCTTTCATCTTTCCGCATTGTTTCATCTTTCCGCATTGATTCATCTTTCCGCATTGTTTCATCTTTCATCTTTCCGCATTGTTTCATCTTTCATCTTTCCGCATTGTTTCATCTTTCATCTTTCCGCATTTTTTCATCTTTCATCTTTCCGCATTGTTTCATCTTTCATCTTTCCGCATTGTTTCATCTTTCCGCATTGTTTCATCTTTCATCTTTCCGCATTGTTTCATCTTTCATCTTTCCGCATTCTTTCATCTTTCATCTTTCCGCATTGTTTCATCTTTCCGCATTGTTTCATCTTTCCGCATTGTTTCATCTTTCCGCATTGTTTCATCTTTCCGCATTGTTTCATCTTTCCGCATTGTTTCATCTTTCCGCATTGTTTCATCTTTCCGCATTGTTTCATCTTTCATCTTTCCGCATTGTTTCATCTTTCATCTTTCCGCATTCTTTCATCTTTCATCTTTCCGCATTGTTTCATCTTTCATCTTTCCGCATTGTTTCATCTTTCCGCATTGTTTCATCTTTCCGCATTGTTTCATCTTTCCGCATTGTTTCATCTTTCATCTTCCGCATTGTTTCATCTTTCATCTTTCCGCATTTTTTCATCTTTCATCTTTCCGCATTGTTTCATCTTTCATCTTTCCGCATTGTTTCATCTTTCCGCATTGTTTCTTCTTTCATCTTTCCGCATTGTTTCATCTTTCATCTTTCCGCATTCTTCCATCTTTCATCGTTCCGCATTGTTTCATCTTTCATCTTTCCGCATTGTTTCATCTTTCCGCATTGTTTCATCTTTCCGCATTGTTTCATCTTTCATCTTCCGCATTCTTTCATCTTTCATCTTTCCGCATTGTTTCATCTTTCATCTTTCCGCATTTTTTCATCTTTCATCTTTCCGTATTGTTTCATCTTTCATCTTTCCGCATTGTTTCATCTTTCATCTTTCCGCATTGTTTCATCTTTCCGCATTGTTTCATCTTTCCACATTGTTTCATCTTTCCGCATTGTTTCATCTTTCATCTTTCCGCATTCTTTCATCTTTCATCTTTCCGCATTCTTTCATCTTTCATCTTTCCGCATTGTTTCATCTTTCATGTTTCCGCATTGTTTCATCTTCCATCTTTCCGCATTCTTTCATCTTTCATCTTTCCGCATTGTTTCATCTTTCATCTTTCCGCATTCTTTCATCTTTCATCTTTCCGCATTGTTTCATCTTTCCGCATTGTTTCATATTTCATCTTCCGCATTCTTTCATCTTTCATCTTTCCGCATTGTTTCATCTTTCCGCATTGTTTCATCTTTCATCTTCCGCATTCTTTCATCTTTCATCTTTCCGCATTGTTTCATCTTTCATCTTTCCGCATTGTTTCATCTTTCATCTTTCCGCATTGTTTCATCTTTCATCTTTCCGCATTGTTTCATCTTTCATCTTTCCGCATTGTTTCATCTTTCATCTTTCCGCATTGTTTCATCTTTCATCTTTCCGCATTGTTTCATCTTTCATCTTTCCGCATTGTTTCATCTTTCATCTTTCCGCATTCTTTCATCTTTCATCTTTCCGCATTGTTTCATCTTTCATCTTTCCGCATTGTTTCATCTTTCATCTTTCCGCATTGTTTCATCTTTCATCTTTCCGCATTGTTTCATCTTTCATCTTTCCGCATTGTTTCATCTTTCCGCATTGTTTCATCTTTCCGCATTGTTTCATCTTTCCGCATTGTTTCATCTTTCCGCATTGTTACATCTTTCCGCATTGTTTCATCTTTCCGCATTGTTTCATCTTTCCGCATTGTTTCATCTTTCCGCATTGTTTCATCTTTCCGCATTGTTTCATCTTTCCGCATTGTTTCATCTTTCCGCATTGTTTCATCTTTCCGCATTGTTTCATCTTTCCGCATTGTTTCATCTTTCCGCATTGTTTCATCTTTCCGCATTGTTTCATCTTTTCGCATTGTTTCATCTTTCCGCATTGTTTCATCTTTCCGCATTGTTTCATCTTTCCGCATTGTTTCATCTTTCCGCATTGTTTCATCTTTCCGCATTGTTTCATCTTTCATCTTTCCGCATTGTTTCATCTTTCCGCATTGTTTCATCTTTCCGCATTGTTTCATCTTTCCGCATTGTTTCATCTTTCCGCATTGTTTCATCTTTCATCTTCCGCATTGTTTCATCTTTCATCTTTCCGCATTTTTTCATCTTTCATCTTTCCGCATTGTTTCATCTTTCATCTTTCCGCATTGTTTCATCTTTCCGCATTGTTTCTTCTTTCATCTTTCCGCATTGTTTCATCTTTCATCTTTCCGCATTCTTCCATCTTTCATCGTTCCGCATTGTTTCATCTTTCATCTTTCCGCATTGTTTCATCTTTCCGCATTGTTTCATCTTTCCGCATTGTTTCATCTTTCATCTTCCGCATTCTTTCATCTTTCATCTTTCCGCATTGTTTCATCTTTCATCTTTCCGCATTTTTTCATCTTTCATCTTTCCGTATTGTTTCATCTTTCATCTTTCCGCATTGTTTCATCTTTCATCTTTCCGCATTGTTTCATCTTTCCGCATTGTTTCATCTTTCCACATTGTTTCATCTTTCCGCATTGTTTCATCTTTCATCTTTCCGCATTCTTTCATCTTTCATCTTTCCGCATTCTTTCATCTTTCATCTTTCCGCATTGTTTCATCTTTCATGTTTCCGCATTGTTTCATCTTCCATCTTTCCGCATTCTTTCATCTTTCATCTTTCCGCATTGTTTCATCTTTCATCTTTCCGCATTCTTTCATCTTTCATCTTTCCGCATTGTTTCATCTTTCCGCATTGTTTCATCTTTCATCTTCCGCATTCTTTCATCTTTCATCTTTCCGCATTGTTTCATCTTTCCGCATTGTTTCATCTTTCATCTTCCGCATTCTTTCATCTTTCATCTTTCCGCATTGTTTCATCTTTCATCTTTCCGCATTGTTTCATCTTTCATCTTTCCGCATTGTTTCATCTTTCATCTTTCCGCATTGTTTCATCTTTCATCTTTCCGCATTGTTTCATCTTTCATCTTTCCGCATTGTTTCATCTTTCATCTTTCCGCATTGTTTCATCTTTCATCTTTCCGCATTGTTTCATCTTTCATCTTTCCGCATTCTTTCATCTTTCATCTTTCCGCATTGTTTCATCTTTCATCTTTCCGCATTGTTTCATCTTTCATCTTTCCGCATTGTTTCATCTTTCATCTTTCCGCATTGTTTCATCTTTCCGCATTGTTTCATCTTTCCGCATTGTTTCATCTTTCCGCATTGTTTCATCTTTCCGCATTGTTTCATCTTTCCGCATTGTTACATCTTTCCGCATTGTTTCATCTTTCCGCATTGTTTCATCTTTCCGCATTGTTTCATCTTTCCGCATTGTTTCATCTTTCCGCATTGTTTCATCTTTCCGCATTGTTTCATCTTTCCGCATTGTTTCATCTTTCCGCATTGTTTCATCTTTCCGCATTGTTTCATCTTTCCGCATTGTTTCATCTTTCCGCATTGTTTCATCTTTTCGCATTGTTTCATCTTTCCGCATTGTTTCATCTTTCCGCATTGTTTCATCTTTCCGCATTGTTTCATCTTTCCGCATTGTTTCATCTTTCCGCATTGTTTCATCTTTCATCTTTCCGCATTTTTTCATCTTTCATCTTTCCGCATTGTTTCATCTTTCATCTTTCCGCATTGTTTCATCTTTCATCTTTCCGCATTGTTTCATCTTTCCGCATTGTTTCATCTTTCCGCGTTGTTTCATCTTTCATCTTCCGCATTCTTTCATCTTTCATCTTTCCGCATTGTTTCATCTTTCATCTTTCCGCATTGTTTCATCTTTCATCTTTCCGCATTGTTTCATCTTTCATCTTTCCGCATTGTTTCATCTTTCATCTTTCCGCATTGTTTTATCTTTCATCTTTCCGAATTGTTTCATCTTTCATCTTTCCGCATTGTTTCATCTTTCATCTTTCCGCATTGTTTCATCTTTCATCTTTCCGCATTGTTTCATCTTTCATCTTTCCGCATTGTGTCATCTTTCATCTTTCCACATTGTTTCATCTTTCATCTTTCCGCATTGTTTCATCTTTCATATTTCCGCATTGTTTCATCTTTCCGCATTGTTTCATCTTTCATCTTTCCGCATTGTTTCATCTTTCATCTTTCCGCATTCTTTCATCTTTCATCTTTCCGCATTGTTTCATCTTTCATCTTTCCGCATTCTTTCATCTTTCATCTTTCCGCATTGTTTCATCTTTCCGCATTGTTTCATCTTTCCGCATTGTTTCATCTTTCATCTTTCCGCATTGTTTCATCTTTCATCTTTCCGCATTGTTTCATCTTTCATCTTTCCGCATTGTTTCATCTTTCATCTTTCCGCATTGTTTCATCTTTCATCTTTCCGCATTGTTTCATCTTTCATCTTTCCGCATTGTTTCATCTTTTATCTTTCCGCATTGTTTCATCTTTCATCTTTCCGAATTGTTTCATCTTTCATCTTTCCGCATTGTTTCATCTTTCATCTTTCCGCATTGTTTCATCTTTCCGCATTGTTTCATCTTTCCGCATTGTTTCATCTTTCATCTTCCGCATTCTTTCATCTTTCATCTTTCCGCATTGTTTCATCTTTCATCTTTCCGCATTTTTTCATCTTTCATCTTTCCGCATTGTTTCATCTTTCATCTTTCCGCATTTTTTCATCTTTCATCTTTCCGCATTGTTTCATCTTTCATCTTTCCGCATTGTTTCATCTTTCATCTTTCCGCATTCTTTCATCTTTCATCTTTCCGCATAGTTTCATCTTTCATCTTTCCGCATTGTTTCATCTTTCCGCATTGTTTCATCTTTCATCTTTCCGCATTGTTTCATCTTTCATCTTTCCGCATTGTTTCATCTTTCATCTTTCCGCATTGTTTCATCTTTCCGCATTCTTTCATCTTTCATCTTTCCGCATTGTTTCATCTTTCCGCATTGATTCATCTTTCCGCATTGTTTCATCTTTCATCTTTCCGCATTGTTTCATCTTTCATCTTTCCGCATTGTTTCATCTTTCATCTTACCGCATTTTTTCATCTTTCATCTTTCCGCATTGTTTCATCTTTCATCTTTCCGCATTGTTTCATCTTTCCGCATTGTTTCATCTTTCATCTTTCCGCATTGTTTCATCTTTCATCTTTCCGCATTCTTTCATCTTTCATCTTTCCGCATTGTTTCATCTTTCCGCATTGTTTCATCTTTCCGCATTGTTTCATCTTTCCGCATTGTTTCATCTTTCCGCATTGTTTCATCTTTCCGCATTGTTTCATCTTTCATCTTTCCGCATTGTTTCATCTTTCATCTTTCCGCATTGTTTCATCTTTCATCTTTCCGCATTGTTTCATCTTTCATCTTTCCGCATTGTTTCATCTTTCATCTTTCCGCATTCTTTCATCTTTCATCTTTCCGCATTGTTTCATCTTTCATCTTTCCGCATTGTTTCATCTTTCATCTTTCCGCATTCTTTCATCTTTCATCTTTCCGCATTGTTTCATCTTTCATCTTTCCGCATTCTTTCATCTTTCATCTTTCGGCATTGTTTCATCTTTCCGCATTCTTTCATCTTTCCGCATTGTTTCATCTTTCATCTTTCCGCATTGTTTCATCTTTCATCTTTCCGCATTGTTTCATCTTTCATCTTTCCGCATTGTTTCATCTTTCATCTTTCCGCATTGTTTCATCTTTCATCTTTCCGCATTGTTTCATCTTTCATCTTTCCGCAATGTTTCATCTTTCATCTTTCCGAATTGTTTCATCTTTCATCTTTCCGCATTGTTTCATCTTTCATCTTCCGCATTCTTTCATCTTTCATCTTTCCGCATTGTTTCATCTTTCATCTTCCGCATTCTTTCATCTTTCATCTTTCCGCATTGTTTCATCTTTCATCTTTCCGCATTGTTTCATCTTTCATCTTTCCGCATTCTTTCATCTTTCCGCATTGTTTCATCTTTCCGCATTGTTTCATCTTTCCGCATTGTTTCATCTTTCCGCATTGTTTCATCTTTCCGCATTGTTACATCTTTCCGCATTGTTTCATCTTTCCGCATTGTTTCATCTTTCCGCATTGTTTCATCTTTCCGCATTGTTTCATCTTTCCGCATTGTTTCATCTTTCCGCATTGTTTCATCTTTCCGCATTGTTTCATCTTTCCGCATTGTTTCATCTTTCCGCATTGTTTCATCTTTCCGCATTGTTTCATCTTTTCGCATTGTTTCATCTTTCCGCATTGTTTCATCTTTCCGCATTGTTTCATCTTTCCGCATTGTTTCATCTTTCCGCATTGTTTCATCTTTCCGCATTGTTTCATCTTTCATCTTTCCGCATTTTTTCATCTTTCATCTTTCCGCATTGTTTCATCTTTCATCTTTCCGCATTGTTTCATCTTTCATCTTTCCGCATTGTTTCATCTTTCCGCATTGTTTCATCTTTCCGCGTTGTTTCATCTTTCATCTTCCGCATTCTTTCATCTTTCATCTTTCCGCATTGTTTCATCTTTCATCTTTCCGCATTGTTTCATCTTTCATCTTTCCGCATTGTTTCATCTTTCATCTTTCCGCATTGTTTCATCTTTCATCTTTCCGCATTGTTTTATCTTTCATCTTTCCGAATTGTTTCATCTTTCATCTTTCCGCATTGTTTCATCTTTCATCTTTCCGCATTGTTTCATCTTTCATCTTTCCGCATTGTTTCATCTTTCATCTTTCCGCATTGTTTCATCTTTCATCTTTCCACATTGTTTCATCTTTCATCTTTCCGCATTGTTTCATCTTTCATATTTCCGCATTGTTTCATCTTTCCGCATTGTTTCATCTTTCATCTTTCCGCATTGTTTCATCTTTCATCTTTCCGCATTCTTTCATCTTTCATCTTTCCGCATTGTTTCATCTTTCATCTTTCCGCATTCTTTCATCTTTCATCTTTCCGCATTGTTTCATCTTTCCGCATTGTTTCATCTTTCCGCATTGTTTCATCTTTCATCTTTCCGCATTGTTTCATCTTTCATCTTTCCGCATTGTTTCATCTTTCATCTTTCCGCATTGTTTCATCTTTCATCTTTCCGCATTGTTTCATCTTTCATCTTTCCGCATTGTTTCATCTTTCATCTTTCCGCATTGTTTCATCTTTTATCTTTCCGCATTGTTTCATCTTTCATCTTTCCGAATTGTTTCATCTTTCATCTTTCCGCATTGTTTCATCTTTCATCTTTCCGCATTGTTTCATCTTTCCGCATTGTTTCATCTTTCATCTTCCGCATTCTTTCATCTTTCATCTTTCCGCATTGTTTCATCTTTCATCTTTCCGCATTTTTTCATCTTTCATCTTTCCGCATTGTTTCATCTTTCATCTTTCCGCATTTTTTCATCTTTCATCTTTCCGCATTGTTTCATCTTTCATCTTTCCGCATTGTTTCATCTTTCATCTTTCCGCATTGTTTCATCTTTCATCTTTCCGCATTCTTTCATCTTTCATCTTTCCGCATAGTTTCATCTTTCATCTTTCCGCATTGTTTCATCTTTCCGCATTGTTTCATCTTTCATCTTTCCGCATTGTTTCATCTTTCATCTTTCCGCATTGTTTCATCTTTCATCTTTCCGCATTGTTTCATCTTTCCGCATTCTTTCATCTTTCATCTTTCCGCATTGTTTCATCTTTCCGCATTGATTCATCTTTCCGCATTGTTTCATCTTTCATCTTTCCGCATTGTTTCATCTTTCATCTTTCCGCATTGTTTCATCTTTCATCTTTCCGCATTTTTTCATCTTTCATCTTTCCGCATTGTTTCATCTTTCATCTTTCCGCATTGTTTCATCTTTCCGCATTGTTTCATCTTTCATCTTTCCGCATTGTTTCATCTTTCATCTTTCCGCATTCTTTCATCTTTCATCTTTCCGCATTGTTTCATCTTTCCGCATTGTTTCATCTTTCCGCATTGTTTCATCTTTCCGCATTGTTTCATCTTTCCGCATTGTTTCATCTTTCCGCATTGTTTCATCTTTCCGCATTGTTTCATCTTTCCGCATTGTTTCATCTTTCATCTTTCCGCATTGTTTCATCTTTCATCTTTCCGCATTGTTTCATCTTTCATCTTTCCGCATTGTTTCATCTTTCATCTTTCCGCATTGTTTCATCTTTCATCTTTCCGCATTCTTTCATCTTTCATCTTTCCGCATTGTTTCATCTTTCATCTTTCCGCATTGTTTCATCTTTCATCTTTCCGCATTCTTTCATCTTTCATCTTTCCGCATTGTTTCATCTTTCATCTTTCCGCATTCTTTCATCTTTCATCTTTCGGCATTGTTTCATCTTTCCGCATTCTTTCATCTTTCCGCATTGTTTCATCTTTCATCTTTCCGCATTGTTTCATCTTTCATCTTTCCGCATTGTTTCATCTTTCATCTTTCCGCATTGTTTCATCTTTCATCTTTCCGCATTGTTTCATCTTTCATCTTTCCGCATTGTTTCATCTTTCATCTTTCCGCAATGTTTCATCTTTCATCTTTCCGAATTGTTTCATCTTTCATCTTTCCGCATTGTTTCATCTTTCATCTTCCGCATTCTTTCATCTTTCATCTTTCCGCATTGTTTCATCTTTCATCTTCCGCATTCTTTCATCTTTCATCTTTCCGCATTGTTTCATCTTTCATCTTTCCGCATTGTTTCATCTTTCATCTTTCCGCATTGTTTCATCTTTCCGCATTGTTTCATCTTTCCGCATTGTTTCATCTGTCCGCATTGTTTCATCTTTCATCTTTCCGCATTGTTTCATCTTTCATCTTTCCGCATTCTTTCATCTTTCATCTTTCCGCATTGTTTCATCTTTCATCTTTCCGCATTGTTTCATCTTTCCGCATTGTTTCATCTTTCCGCATTGTTTCATCTTTCATCTTCCGCATTGTTTCATCTTTCATCTTTCCGCATTTTTTCATCTTTCATCTTTCCGCATTGTTTCATCTTTCATCTTTCCGCATTGTTTCATCTTTCCGCATTGTTTCATCTTTCATCTTTCCGCATTGTTTCATCTTTCATCTTTCCGCATTCTTTCATCTTTCATCTTTCCGCATTGTTTCATCTTTCATCTTTCCGCATTGTTTCATCTTTCCGCATTGTTTCATCTTTCCGCATTGTTTCATCTTTCCGCATTGTTTCATCTTTCCGCATTGTTTCATCTTTCATCTTCCGCATTCTTTCATCTTTCATCTTTCCGCATTGTTTCATCTTTCATCTTTCCGCATTTTTTCATCCTTCATCTTTCCGCATTGTTTCATCTTTCATCTTTCCGCATTGTTTCATCTTTCATCTTTCCGCATTGTTTCATCTTTCATCTTTCCGCATTGTTTCATCTTTCATCTTTACGCATTGTTTCATCTTTCATCTTTCCGCATTGTTTCATCTTTCATCTTTCCGCATTGTTTCATCTTTTATCTTTCCGCATTGTTTCATCTTTCATCTTTCCGCATTGTTTCATCTTTCATCTTTCCGCATTCTTTCATCTTTCATCTTTCCGCATTGTTTCATCTTTCATCTTTCCGCATTCTTTCATCTTTCATCTTTCCGCATTGTTTCATCTTTCCGCATTGTTTCATCTTTCATCTTCCGCATTCTTTCATCTTTCATCTTTCCGCATTGTTTCATCTTTCATCTTCCGCATTCTTTCATCTTTCATCTTTCCGCATTGTTTCATCTTTCATCTTTCCGCATTTTTTCATCTTTCATCTTTCCGCATTGTTTCATCTTTCATCTTTCCGCATTGTTTCATCTTTCATCTTTCCGCAATGTTTCATCTTTCATCTTTCCGCATTGTTTCATCTTTCATCTTCCGCATTCTTTCATCTTTCATCTTTCCGCATTGTTTCATCTTTCATCTTTCCGCATTGTTTCATCTTTCATCTTCCGCATTCTTTCATCTTTCATCTTTCCGCATTGTTTCATCTTTCATCTTTCCGCATTGTTTCATCTTTCATCTTTCCGCATTGTTTCATCTTTCCGCATTGTTTCATCTTTCCGCATTGTTACATCTTTCCGCATTGTTTCATCTTTCCGCATTGTTTCATCTTTCCGCATTGTTTCATCTTTCCGCATTGTTTCATCTTTCCGCATTGTTTCATCTTTCCGCATTGTTTCATCTTTCCGCATTGTTTCATCTTTCCGCATTGTTTCATCTTTCCGCATTGTTTCATCTTTCCGCATTGTTTCATCTTTCCGCATTGTTTCATCTTTCCGCATTGTTTCATCTTTCCGCATTGTTTCATCTTTCCGCATTGTTTCATCTTTCCGCATTGTTTCATCTTTCCGCATTGTTTCATCTTTCCGCATTGTTTCATCTTTCCGCATTGTTTCATCTTTCCGCATTGTTTCATCTTTCCGCATTGTTTCATCTTTCCGCATTGTTTCATCTTTCCGCATTGTTTCATCTTTCCGCATTGTTTCATCTTTCCGCATTGTTTCATCTTTCATCTTTCCGCATTTTTTCATCTTTCATCTTTCCGCATTGTTTCATCTTTCATCTTTCCGCATTGTTTCATCTTTCATCTTTCCGCATTGTTTCATCTTTCATCTTTCCGCATTGTTTCATCTTTCCGCATTGTTTCATCTTTCCGCATTGTTTCATCTTTCATCTTCCGCATTCTTTCATCTTTCATCTTTCCGCATTGTTTCATCTTTCATCTTTCCGCATTGTTTCATCTTTCATCTTTCCGCATTGTTTCATCTTTCATCTTTCCGCATTGTTTCATCTTTCATCTTTCCGCATTGTTTCATCTTTCATCTTTCCGCATTGTTTCATCTTTCATCTTTCCGCATTGTTTCATCTTTCATCTTTCCGAATTGTTTCATCTTTCATCTTTCCGCATTGTTTCATCTTTCATCTTTCCGCATTGTTTCATCTTTCCGCATTGTTTCATCTTTCCGCATTGTTTCATCTTTCCGCATTGTTTCATCTTTCCGCATTGTTTCATCTTTCCGCATTGTTTCATCTTTCCGCATTGTTTCATCTTTCCGCATTGTTTCATCTTTCCGCATTGTTTCATCTTTCCGCATTGTTTCATCTTTCCGCATTGTTTCATCTTTCCGCATTGTTTCATCTTTCATCTTTCCGCATTTTTTCATCTTTCATCTTTCCGCATTGTTTCATCTTTCATCTTTCCGCATTGTTTCATCTTTCATCTTTCCGCATTGTTTCATCTTTCCGCATTGTTTCATCTTTCCGCATTGTTTCATCTTTCATCTTCCGCATTCTTTCATCTTTCATCTTTCCGCATTGTTTCATCTTTCATCTTTCCGCATTGTTTCATCTTTCATCTTTCCGCATTGTTTCATCTTTCATCTTCCGCATTCTTTCATCTTTCATCTTTCCGCATTGTTTCATCTTTCATCTTTCCGCATTGTTTCATCTTTCATCTTTCCGCATTGTTTCATCTTTCCGCATTGTTTCATCTTACCGCATTGTTTCATCTTTCATCTTTCCGCATTGTTTCATCTTTCATCTTTCCGCATTCTTTCATCTTTCATCTTTCCGCATTGTTTCATCTTTCATCTTTCCGCATTGTTTCATCTTTCATCTTTCCGCATTCTTTCATCTTTCATCTTTCCGCATTGTTTCATCTTTCATCTTTCCGCATTCTTTCATCTTTCATCTTTCCGCATTGTTTCATCTTTCATCTTTCCGCAATGTTTCATCTTTCATCTTTCCGCATTGTTTCATCTTTCATCTTCCGCATTCTTTCATCTTTCATCTTTCCGCATTGTTTCATCTTTCATCTTTCCGCATTGTTTCATCTTTCATCTTTCCGCATTGTTTCATCTTTCCGCATTGTTTCATCTTTCCGCATTGTTTCATCTTTCCGCATTGTTTCATCTTTCCGCATTGTTTAATCTTTCCGCATTGTTACATCTTTCCGCATTGTTTCATCTTTCCGCATTGTTTCATCTTTCCGCATTGTTTCATCTTTCCGCATTGTTTCATCTTTCCGCATTGTTTCATCTTTCCGCATTGTTTCATCTTTCCGCATTGTTTCATCTTTCCGCATTGTTTCATCTTTCCGCATTGTTTCATCTTTCCGCATTGTTTCATCTTTCCGCATTGTTTCATCTTTCCGCATTGTTTCATCTTTCCGCATTGTTTCATCTTTCCGCATTGTTTCATCTTTCCGCATTGTTTCATCTTTCCGCATTGTTTCATCTTTCCGCATTGATTCATCTTTCCGCATTGTTTCATCTTTCATCTTTCCGCATTTTTTCATCTTTCATCTTTCCGCATTGTTTCATCTTTCATCTTTCCGCATTGTTTCATCTTTCATCTTTCCGCATTGTTTCATCTTTCCGCATTGTTTCATCTTTCCGCATTGCTTCATCTTTCATCTTCCGCATTCTTTCATCTTTCATCTTTCCGCATTGTTTCATCTTTCATCTTTCCGCATTGTTTCATCTTTCATCTTTCCGCATTGTTTCATCTTTCATCTTTCCGCATTGTTTCATCTTTCATCTTTCCGCATTGTTTTATCTTTCATCTTTCCGAATTGTTTCATCTTTCATCTTTCCGCATTGTTTCATCTTTCATCTTTCCGCATTGTTTCATCTTTCATCTTTCCGCCTTGTTTCATCTTTCATCTTTCCGCATTGTTTCATCTTTCATCTTTCCACATTGTTTCATCTTTCATCTTTCCGCATTGTTTCATCTTTCATCTTTCCGCATTGTTTCATCTTTCATCTTTCCGCATTGTTTCATCTTTCATCTTTCCGCATTGTTTCATCTTTCATCTTTCCGCATTGTTTCATCTTTCATCTTTCCGCATTGTTTCATCTTTCATCTTTCCGCATTGTTTCATCTATCGTCTTTCCGCATTGTTTCATCTTTCATCTTTCCGCATTGTTTCATCTTTCCGCATTGTTTCATCTTTCATCTTCCGCATTCTTTCATCTTTCATCTTTCCGCATTGTTTCATCTTTCATCTTTCCGCATTTTTTCATCTTTCATCTTTCCGCATTGTTTCATCTTTCATCTTTCCGCATTGTTTCATCTTTCCGCATTGTTTCATCTTTCATCTTCCGCATTCTTTCATCTTTCATCTTTCCGAATTGTTTCATCTTTCATCTTTCCGCATTTTTTCATCTTTCATCTTTCCGCATAGTTTCATCTTTCATCTTTCCGCATTGTTTAAGCTTTCATCTTTCCGCATTGTTTCATCTTTCATCTTTCCGCATTGTTTCATCTTTCATCTTTCCGCATTCTTTCATCTTTCATCTTTCCGCATTGTTTCATCTTTCATCTTTCCGCATTGTTTCATCTTTCATCTTTCCGCATTGTTTCATCTTTCATCTTTCCGCATTGTTTCATCTTTCATCTTTCCGCATTGTTTCATCTTTCATCTTTCCGCATTGTTTCATCTTTCATCTTTCCGCATTGTTTCATCTTTCCGCATTGTTTCATCTTTCATCTTCCGCATTCTTTCATCTTTCATCTTTCCGCATTGTTTCATCTTTCATCTTTCCGCATTTTTTCATCTTTCATCTTTCCGCATTGTTTCATCTTTCATCTTTCCGCATTGTTTCATCTTTCATCTTTCCGCATTCTTTCATCTTTCATCTTTCCGCATTGTTTCATCTTTCATCTTTCCGCAATGTTTCATCTTTCATCTTTCCGCATTGTTTCATCTTTCCGCATTGTTTCATCTTTCATCTTCCGCATTGTTTCATCTTTCATCTTTCCGCATTCTTTCATCTTTCATCTTTCCGCATTGTTTCATCTTTCATCTTTCCGCATTTTTTCATCTTTCATCTTTCCGCATTGTTTCATCTTTCATCTTTCTGCATTGTTTCATCTTTCATCTTTCCGCATTGTTTCATCTTTCATCTTTCCGCATTGTTTCATCTTTCCGCATTGTTTCATCTTTCCGCATTGTTTCATCTTTCCGCATTGTTTCATCTTTCCGCATTGTTTCATCTTTCCGCATTGTTTCATCTTTCCGCATTGTTACATCTTTCCGCATTGTTACATCTTTCCGCATTGTTTCATCTTTCCGCATTGTTTCATCTTTCCGCATTGTTTCATCTTTCCGCATTGTTTCATCTTTCCGCATTGTTTCATCTTTCCGCATTGTTTCATCTTTCCGCATTGTTTCATCTTTCCGCATTGTTTCATCTTTCCGCATTGTTTCATCTTTCCGCATTGTTTCATCTTTCCGCATTGTTTCATCTTTCCGCATTGTTTCATCTTTCCGCATTGTTTCATCTTTCCGCATTGTTTCATCTTTCCGCATTGTTTCATCTTTCCGCATTGTTTCATCTTTCCGCATTGTTTCATCTTTCCGCATTGTTTCATCTTTCCGCATTGTTTCATCTTTCCGCATTGTTTCATCTTTCCGCATTGTTTCATCTTTCCGCATTGTTTCATCTTTCATCTTTCCGCATTTTTTCATCTTTCATCTTTCCGCATTGTTTCATCTTTCATCTTTCCGCATTGTTTCATGTTTCATCTTTCCGCATTGTTTCATCTTTCCGCATTGTTTCATCTTTCCGCATTGTTTCATCTTTCATCTTCCGCATTCTTTCATCTTTCATCTTTCCGCATTGTTTCATCTTTCATCTTTCCGCATTGTTTCATCTTTCATCTTTCCGCATTGTTTCATCTTTCATCTTTCCGCATTGTTTCATCTTTCATCTTTCCGCATTGTTTCATCTTTCATCTTTCCGCATTGTTTCATCTTTCATCTTTCCGCATTGTTTCATCTTTCATCTTTCCGCATTGTTTCATCTTTCATCTTTCCGCATTCTTTCATCTTTCATCTTTCCGCATTGTTTCATCTTTCATCTTTCCGCATTGTTTCATCTTTCATCTTTCCGCATTGTTTCATCTTTCATCTTTCCGCATTGTTTCATCTTTCCGCATTGTTTCATCTTTCCGCATTGTTTCATCTTTCCGCATTGTTTCATCTTTCCGCATTGTTTCATCTTTCCGCATTGTTACATCTTTCCGCATTGTTTCATCTTTCCGCATTGTTTCATCTTTCCGCATTGTTTCATCTTTCCGCATTGTTTCATCTTTCCGCATTGTTTCATCTTTCCGCATTGTTTCATCTTTCCGCATTGTTTCATCTTTCCGCATTGTTTCATCTTTCCGCATTGTTTCATCTTTCCGCATTGTTTCATCTTTTCGCATTGTTTCATCTTTCCGCATTGTTTCATCTTTCCGCATTGTTTCATCTTTCCGCATTGTTTCATCTTTCCGCATTGTTTCATCTTTCATCTTTCCGCATTGTTTCATCTTTCATCTTTCCACATTGTTTCATCTTTCATCTTTCCGCATTGTTTCATCTTTCATATTTCCGCATTGTTTCATCTTTCCGCATTGTTTCATCTTTCCGCATTGTTTCATCTTTCATCTTTCCGCATTGTTTCATCTTTCATCTTTCCGCATTCTTTCATCTTTCATCTTTCCGCATTGTTTCATCTTTCATCTTTCCGCATTCTTTCATCTTTCATCTTTCCGCATTGTTTCATCTTTCCGCATTGTTTCATCTTTCCGCATTGTTTCATCTTTCCGCATTGTTTCATCTTTCCGCATTGTTTCATCTTTCATCTTTCCGCATTGTTTCATCTTTCATCTTTCCGCATTGTTTCATCTTTCATCTTTCCGCATTGTTTCATCTTTCATCTTTCCGCATTGTTTCATCTTTCATCTTTCCGCATTGTTTCATCTTTCATCTTTCCGCATTGTTTCATCTTTTATCTTTCCGCATTGTTTCATCTTTCATCTTTCCGAATTGTTTCATCTTTCATCTTTCCGCATTGTTTCATCTTTCATCTTTCCGCATTGTTTCATCTTTCCGCATTGTTTCATCTTTCCGCATTGTTTCATCTTTCCGCATTGTTTCATCTTTCCGCATTGTTTCATCTTTCCGCATTGTTTCATCTTTCCGCATTGTTTCATCTTTCCGCATTGTTTCATCTTTCCGCATTGTTTCATCTTTCCGCATTGTTTCATCTTTCCGCATTGTTTCATCTTTCCGCATTGTTTCATCTTTCCGCATTATTTCATCTTTCCGCATTGTTTCATCTTTCATCTTTCCGCATTTTTTCATCTTTCATCTTTCCGCATTGTTTCATCTTTCATCTTTCCGCATTGTTTCATCTTTCATCTTTCCGCATTGTTTCATCTTTCCGCATTGTTTCATCTTTCCGCATTGTTTCATCTTTCATCTTCCGCATTCTTTCATCTTTCATCTTTCCGCATTGTTTCATCTTTCATCTTTCCGCATTGTTTCATCTTTCATCTTTCCGCATTGTTTCATCTTTCATCTTTCCGCATTGTTTCATCTTTCATCTTTCCGCATTGTTTCATCTTTCATCTTTCCGCATTGTTTCATCTTTCATCTTTCCGCATTGTTTCATCTTTCATCTTTCCGAATTGTTTCATCTTTCATCTTTCCGCATTGTTTCATCTTTCATCTTTCCGCATTGTTTCATCTTTCCGCATTGTTTCATCTTTCCGCATTGTTTCATCTTTCCGCATTGTTTCATCTTTCCGCATTGTTTCATCTTTCCGCATTGTTTCATCTTTCCGCATTGTTTCATCTTTCCGCATTGTTTCATCTTTCCGCATTGTTTCATCTTTCCGCATTGTTTCATCTTTCCGCATTGTTTCATCTTTCCGCATTGTTTCATCTTTCCGCATTGTTTCATCTTTCCGCATTGTTTCATCTTTCCGCATTGTTTCATCTTTCCGCATTGTTTCATCTTTCATCTTTCCGCATTTTTTCATCTTTCATCTTTCCGCATTGTTTCATCTTTCATCTTTCCGCATTGTTTCATCTTTTATCTTTCCGCATTGTTTCATCTTTCCGCATTGTTTCATCTTTCCGCATTGTTTCATCTTTCATCTTCCGCATTCTTTCATCTTTCATCTTTCCGCATTGTTTCATCTTTCATCTTTCCGCATTGTTTCATCTTTCATCTTTCCGCATTGTTTCATCTTTCATCTTCCGCATTCTTTCATCTTTCATCTTTCCGCATTGTTTCATCTTTCATCTTTCCGCATTGTTTCATCTTTCATCTTTCCGCATTGTTTCATCTTTCCGCAATGTTTCATCTTTCATCTTTCCGCATTGTTTCATCTTTCATCTTCCGCATTCTTTCATCTTTCATCTTTCCGCATTGTTTCATCTTTCATCTTTCCGCATTGTTTCATCTTTCATCTTTCCGCATTGTTTCATCTTTCCGCATTGTTTCATCTTTCCGCATTGTTTCATCTTTCCGCATTGTTTCATCTTTCCGCATTGTTTCATCTTTCCGCATTGTTACATCTTTCCGCATTGTTTCATCTTTCCGCATTGTTTCATCTTTCCGCATTGTTTCATCTTTCCGCATTGTTTCATCTTTCCGCATTGTTTCATCTTTCCGCATTGTTTCATCTTTCCGCATTGTTTCATCTTTCCGCATTGTTTCATCTTTCCGCATTGTTTCATCTTTCCGCATTGTTTCATCTTTCCGCATTGTTTCATCTTTCCGCATTGTTTCATCTTTCCGCATTGTTTCATCTTTCCGCATTGTTTCATCTTTCCGCATTGTTTCATCTTTCCGCATTGTTTCATCTTTCCGCATTGTTTCATCTTTCCGCATTGTTTCATCTTTCCGCATTGTTTCATCTTTCCGCATTGTTTCATCTTTCCGCATTGTTTCATCTTTCATCTTTCCGCATTTTTTCATCTTTCATCTTTCCGCATTGTTTCATCTTTCATCTTTCCGCATTGTTTCATCTTTCATCTTTCCGCATTGTTTCATCTTTCCGCATTGTTTCATCTTTCCGCATTGCTTCATCTTTCATCTTCCGCATTCTTTCATCTTTCATCTTTCCGCATTGTTTCATCTTTCATCTTTCCGCATTGTTTCATCTTTCATCTTTCCGCATTGTTTCATCTTTCACCTTTCCGCATTGTTTCATCTTTCATCTTTCCGCATTGTTTTATCTTTCATCTTTCCGAATTGTTTCATCTTTCATCTTTCCGCATTGTTTCATCTTTCATCTTTCCGCATTGTTTCATCTTTCATCTTTCCGCCTTGTTTCATCTTTCATCTTTCCGCATTGTTTCATCTTTCATCTTTCCACATTGTTTCATCTTTCATCTTTCCGCATTGTTTCATCTTTCATCTTTCCGCATTGTTTCATCTTTCATCTTTCCGCATTGTTTCATCTTTCATCTTTCCGCATTGTTTCATCTTTCATCTTTCCGCATTGTTTCATCTTTCATCTTTCCGCATTGTTTCATCTTTCATCTTTCCGCATTGTTTCATCTTTCGTCTTTCCGCATTGTTTCATCTTTCATCTTTCCGCATTGTTTCATCTTTCCGCATTGTTTCATCTTTCATCTTCCGCATTCTTTCATCTTTCATCTTTCCGCATTGTTTCATCTTTCATCTTTCCGCATTTTTTCATCTTTCATCTTTCCGCATTGTTTCATCTTTCATCTTTCCGCATTGTTTCATCTTTCCGCATTGTTTCATCTTTCATCTTCCGCATTCTTTCATCTTTCATCTTTCCGAATTGTTTCATCTTTCATCTTTCCGCATTTTTTCATCTTTCATCTTTCCGCATAGTTTCATCTTTCATCTTTCCGCATTGTTTAAGCTTTCATCTTTCCGCATTGTTTCATCTTTCATCTTTCCGCATTGTTTCATCTTTCATCTTTCCGCATTCTTTCATCTTTCATCTTTCCGCATTGTTTCATCTTTCATCTTTCCGCATTGTTTCATCTTTCATCTTTCCGCATTGTTTCATCTTTCATCTTTCCGCATTGTTTCATCTTTCATCTTTCCGCATTGTTTCATCTTTCATCTTTCCGCATTGTTTCATCTTTCCGCATTGTTTCATCTTTCATCTTCCGCATTCTTTCATCTTTCATCTTTCCGCATTGTTTCATCTTTCATCTTTCCGCATTTTTTCATCTTTCATCTTTCCGCATTGTTTCATCTTTCATCTTTCCGCATTGTTTCATCTTTCATCTTTCCGCATTCTTTCATCTTTCATCTTTCCGCATTGTTTCATCTTTCATCTTTCCGCAATGTTTCATCTTTCATCTTTCCGCATTGTTTCATCTTTCCGCATTGTTTCATCTTTCATCTTCCGCATTGTTTCATCTTTCATCTTTCCGCATTCTTTCATCTTTCATCTTTCCGCATTGTTTCATCTTTCATCTTTCCGCATTTTTTCATCTTTCATCTTTCCGCATTGTTTCATCTTTCATCTTTCTGCATTGTTTCATCTTTCATCTTTCCGCATTGTTTCATCTTTCATCTTTCCGCATTGTTTCATCTTTCCGCATTGTTTCATCTTTCCGCATTGTTTCATCTTTCCGCATTGTTTCATCTTTCCGCATTGTTTCATCTTTCCGCATTGTTTCATCTTTCCGCATTGTTACATCTTTCCGCATTGTTACATCTTTCCGCATTGTTTCATCTTTCCGCATTGTTTCATCTTTCCGCATTGTTTCATCTTTCCGCATTGTTTCATCTTTCCGCATTGTTTCATCTTTCCGCATTGTTTCATCTTTCCGCATTGTTTCATCTTTCCGCATTGTTTCATCTTTCCGCATTGTTTCATCTTTCCGCATTGTTTCATCTTTCCGCATTGTTTCATCTTTCCGCATTGTTTCATCTTTCCGCATTGTTTCATCTTTCCGCATTGTTTCATCTTTCCGCATTGTTTCATCTTTCCGCATTGTTTCATCTTTCCGCATTGTTTCATCTTTCCGCATTGTTTCATCTTTCATCTTTCCGCATTTTTTCATCTTTCATCTTTCCGCATTGTTTCATCTTTCATCTTTCCGCATTGTTTCATGTTTCATCTTTCCGCATTGTTTCATCTTTCCGCATTGTTTCATCTTTCCGCATTGTTTCATCTTTCATCTTCCGCATTCTTTCATCTTTCATCTTTCCGCATTGTTTCATCTTTCATCTTTCCGCATTGTTTCATCTTTCATCTTTCCGCATTGTTTCATCTTTCATCTTTCCGCATTGTTTCATCTTTCATCTTTCCGCATTGTTTCATCTTTCATCTTTCCGCATTGTTTCATCTTTCATCTTTCCGCATTGTTTCATCTTTCATCTTTCCGCATTGTTTCATCTTTCATCTTTCCGCATTATTTCATCTTTCATCTTTCCGCATTGTTTCATCTTTCATCTTTCCGCATTGTTTCATCTTTCATCTTTCCGCATTGTTTCATCTTTCATCTTTCCGCATTGTTTCATCTTTCCGCATTGTTTCATCTTTCCGCATTGTTTCATCTTTCCGCATTGTTTCATCTTTCCGCATTGTTTCATCTTTCCGCATTGTTACATCTTTCCGCATTGTTTCATCTTTCCGCATTGTTTCATCTTTCCGCATTGTTTCATCTTTCCGCATTGTTTCATCTTTCCGCATTGTTTCATCTTTCCGCATTGTTTCATCTTTCCGCATTGTTTCATCTTTCCGCATTGTTTCATCTTTCCGCATTGTTTCATCTTTCCGCATTGTTTCATCTTTTCGCATTGTTTCATCTTTCCGCATTGTTTCATCTTTCCGCATTGTTTCATCTTTCCGCATTGTTTCATCTTTCCGCATTGTTTCATCTTTCATCTTTCCGCATTGTTTCATCTTTCATCTTTCCACATTGTTTCATCTTTCATCTTTCCGCATTGTTTCATCTTTCATATTTCCGCATTGTTTCATCTTTCCGCATTGTTTCATCTTTCCGCATTGTTTCATCTTTCATCTTTCCGCATTGTTTCATCTTTCATCTTTCCGCATTCTTTCATCTTTCATCTTTCCGCATTGTTTCATCTTTCATCTTTCCGCATTCTTTCATCTTTCATCTTTCCGCATTGTTTCATCTTTCCGCATTGTTTCATCTTTCCGCATTGTTTCATCTTTCCGCATTGTTTCATCTTTCATCTTTCCGCATTGTTTCATCTTTCATCTTTCCGCATTGTTTCATCTTTCATCTTTCCGCATTGTTTCATCTTTCATCTTTCCGCATTGTTTCATCTTTCATCTTTCCGCATTGTTTCATCTTTCATCTTTCCGCATTGTTTCATCTTTTATCTTTCCGCATTGTTTCATCTTTCATCTTTCCGAATTGTTTCATCTTTCATCTTTCCGCATTGTTTCATCTTTCATCTTTCCGCATTGTTTCATCTTTCCGCATTGTTTCATCTTTCATCTTCCGCATTCTTTCATCTTTCATCTTTCCGCATTGTTTCATCTTTCATCTTTCCGCATTTTTTCATCTTTTATCTTTCCGCATTGTTTCATCTTTCATCTTTCCGCATTTTTTCATCTTTTATCTTTCCGCATTGTTTCATCTTTCATCTTTCCGCATTGTTTCATCTTTCATCTTTCAGCATTGTTTCATCTTTCATCTTTCCGCATTCTTTCATCTTTCATCTTTCCGCATAGTTTCATCTTTCATCTTTCCGCATTGTTTCATCTTTCCGCATTGTTTCATCTTTCATCTTTCCGCATTGTTTCATCTTTCATCTTTCCGCATTGTTTCATCTTTCATCTTTCCGCATTGTTTCATCTTTCCGCATTCTTTCATCTTTCATCTTTCCGCATTGTTTCATCTTTCCGCATTGATTCATCTTTCCGCATTGTTTCATCTTTCATCTTTCCGCATTGTTTCATCTTTCATCTTTCCGCATTGTTTCATCTTTCATCTTTCCGCATTTTTTCATCTTTCATCTTTCCGCATTGTTTCATCTTTCATCTTTCCGCATTGTTTCATCTTTCCGCATTGTTTCATCTTTCATCTTTCCGCATTGTTTCATCTTTCATCTTTCCGCATTCTTTCATCTTTCATCTTTCCGCATTGTTTCATCTTTCCGCATTGTTTCATCTTTCCGCATTGTTTCATCTTTCCGCATTGTTTCATCTTTCCGCATTGTTTCATCTTTCCGCATTGTTTCATCTTTCCGCATTGTTTCATCTTTCCGCATTGTTTCATCTTTCCGCATTGTTTCATCTTTCATCTTTCCGCATTGTTTCATCTTTCATCTTTCCGCATTGTTTCATCTTTCATCTTTCCGCATTGTTTCATCTTTCATCTTTCCGCATTGTTTCATCTTTCATCTTTCCGCATTCTTTCATCTTTCATCTTTCCGCATTGTTTCATCTTTCATCTTTCCGCATTGTTTCATCTTTCATCTTTCCGCATTCTTTCATCTTTCATCTTTCCGCATTGTTTCATCTTTCATCTTTCCGCATTCTTTCATCTTTCATCTTTCGGCATTGTTTCATCTTTCCGCATTGTTTCATCTTTCCGCATTGTTTCATCTTTCATCTTTCCGCATTGTTTCATCTTTCATCTTTCCGCATTGTTTCATCTTTCATCTTTCCGCATTGTTTCATCTTTCATCTTTCCGCATTGTTTCATCTTTCATCTTTCCGCATTGTTTCATCTTTCATCTTTCCGCATTGTTTCATCTTTCATCTTTCCGAATTGTTTCATCTTTCATCTTTCCGCATTGTTTCATCTTTCATCTTCCGCATTCTTTCATCTTTCATCTTTCCGCATTGTTTCATCTTTCATCTTCCGCATTCTTTCATCTTTCATCTTTCCGCATTGTTTCATCTTTCATCTTTCCGCATTGTTTCATCTTTCATCTTTCCGCATTGTTTCATCTTTCCGCATTGTTTCATCTTTCCGCATTGTTTCATCTTTCCGCATTGTTTCATCTTTCATCTTTCCGCATTGTTTCATCTTTCATCTTTCCGCATTGTTTCATCTTTCATCTTTCCGCATTGTTTCATCTTTCCGCATTGTTTCATCTTTCCGCATTGTTTCATCTTTCCGCATTGTTTCATCTTTCCGCATTGTTTCATCTTTCATCTTTCCGCATTGTTTCATCTTTCATCTTTCCGCATTCTTTCATCTTTCTTCTTTCCGCATTGTTTCATCTTTCATCTTTCCGCATTGTTTCATCTTTCCGCATTGTTTCATCTTTCCGCATTGTTTCATCTTTCATCTTCCGCATTGTTTCATCTTTCATCTTTCCGCATTTTTTCATCTTTCATCTTTCCGCATTGTTTCATCTTTCATCTTTCCGCATTGTTTCATCTTTCATCTTTCCGCATTGTTTCATCTTTTATCTTTCCGCATTGTTTCATCTTTCATCTTTCCGCATTGTTTCATCTTTCATCTTTCCGCATTCTTTCATCTTTCATCTTTCCGCATTGTTTCATCTTTCATCTTTCCGCATTCTTTCATCTTCTATCTTTCCGCATTGTTTCATCTTTCCGCATTGTTTCATCTTTCATCATCCGCATTCTTTCATCTTTCATCTTTCCGCATTGTTTCATCTTTCATCTTCCGCATTCTTTCATCTTTCATCTTTCCGCATTGTTTCATCTTTCATCTTTCCGCATTTTTTCATCTTTCATCTTTCCGCATTGTTTCATCTTTCATCTTTCCGCATTGTTTCATCTTTCATCTTTCCGCAATGTTTCATCTTTCATCTTTCCGCATTGTTTCATCTTTCATCTTCCGCATTCTTTCATCTTTCATCTTTCCGCATTGTTTCATCTTTCATCTTTCCGCATTGTTTCATCTTTCATCTTCCGCATTCTTTCATCTTTCATCTTTCCGCATTGTTTCATCTTTCATCTTTCCGCATTGTTTCATCTTTCATCTTTCCGCATTGTTTCATCTTTCCGCATTGTTTCATCTTTCCGCATTGTTACATCTTTCCGCATTGTTTCATCTTTCCGCATTGTTTCATCTTTCCGCATTGTTTCATCTTTCCGCATTGTTTCATCTTTCCGCATTGTTTCATCTTTCCGCATTGTTTCATCTTTCCGCATTGTTTCATCTTTCCGCATTGTTTCATCTTTCCGCATTGTTTCATCTTTCCGCATTGTTTCATCTTTCCGCATTGTTTCATCTTTCCGCATTGTTTCATCTTTCCGCATTGTTTCATCTTTCCGCATTGTTTCATCTTTCCGCATTGTTTCATCTTTCATCTTTCCGCATTTTTTCATCTTTCATCTTTCCGCATTGTTTCATCTTTCATCTTTCCGCATTCTTTCATCTTTCATCTTTCCGCATTGTTTCATCTTTCCGCATTGTTTCATCTTTCCGCATTGTTTCATCTTTCATCTTCCGCATTCTTTCATCTTTCATCTTTCCGCATTGTTTCATCTTTCATCTTTCCGCATTGTTTCATCTGTCATCTTTCCGCATTGTTTCATCTTTCATCTTTCCGCATTGTTTCATCTTTCATCTTTCCGCATTGTTTCATCTTTCATCTTTCCGCATTGTTTCATCTTTCATCTTTCCGCATTGTTTCATCTTTCATCTTTCCGAATTGTTTCATCTTTCATCTTTCCGCATTGTTTCATCTTTCATCTTCCGCATTCTTTCATCTTTCATCTTTCCGCATTGTTTCATCTTTCATCTTCCGCATTCTTTCATCTTTCATCTTTCCGCATTGTTTCATCTTTCATCTTTCCGCATTGTTTCATCTTTTATCTTTCCGCATTGTTTCATCTTTCCGCATTGTTTCATCTTACCGCATTGTTTCATCTTTCATCTTTCCGCATTGTTTCATCTTTCATCTTTCCGCATTCTTTCATCTTTCATCTTTCCGCATTGTTTCATCTTTCATCTTTCCGCATTCTTTCATCTTTCATCTTTCCGCATTCTTTCATCTTTCATCTTTCCGCATTGTTTCATCTTTCATCTTTCCGCATTGTTTCATCTTTCCGCATTGTTTCATCTTTCCGCATTGTTTCATCTTTCCGCATTGTTTCATCTTTCATCTTCCGCATTGTTTCATCTTTCATCTTTCCGCATTTTTTCATCTTTCATCTTTCCGCATTGTTTCATCTTTCATCTTTCCGCATTGTTTCATCTTTCCGCATTGTTTCATCTTTCATCTTTCCGCATTGTTTCATCTTTCATCTTTCCGCATTCTTTCATCTTTCATCTTTCCGCATTGTTTCATCTTTCATCTTTCCGCATTGTTTCATCTTTCCGCATTGTTTCATCTTTCCGCATTGTTTCATCTTTCCGCATTGTTTCATCTTTCCGCATTGTTTCATCTTTCCGCATTGTTTCATCTTTCCGCATTGTTTCATCTTTCATCTTCCGCATTCTTTCATCTTTCATCTTTCCGCATTGTTTCATCTTTCATCTTTCCGCATTTTTTCATCTTTCATCTTTCCGCATTGTTTCATCTTTCATCTTTCCGCATTGTTTCATCTTTCATCTTTCCGCATTGTTTCATCTTTCCGCATTGTTTCATCTTTCCACATTGTTTTATCTTTACGCATTGTTTCATCATTCATCTTTCCGCATTCTTTCATCTTTCATCTTTCCGCATTCTTTCATCTTTCATCTTTCCGCATTGTTTCATCTTTCATCTTTCCGCATTGTTTCATCTTTCATCTTTCCGCATTCTTTCATCTTTCATCTTTCCGCATTGTTTCATCTTTCATCTTTCCGCATTCTTTCATCTTTCATCTTTCCGCATTGTTTCATTTTTCCGCATTGTTTCATCTTTCATCTTCCGCATTCTTTCATCTTTCATCTTTCCGCATTGTTTCATCTTTCCGCATTGTTTCATCTTTCATCTTCCGCATTCTTTCATCTTTCATCTTTCCGCATTGTTTCATCTTTCATCTTTCCGCATTGTTTCATCTTTCATCTTTCCGCATTGTTTCATCTTTCATCTTTCCGCATTGTTTCATCTTTCATCTTTCCGCATTGTTTCATCTTTCATCTTTCCGCATTCTTTCATCTTTCATCTTTCCGCATTGTTTCATCTTTCATCTTTCCGCAATGTTTCATCTTTCATCTTTCCGCATTGTTTCATCTTTCATCTTCCGCATTCTTTCATCTTTCATCTTTCCGCATTGTTTCATCTTTCATCTTTCCGCATTGTTTCATCTTTCATCTTTCCGCGTTGTTTCATCTTTCCGCATTGTTTCATCTTTCCGCATTGTTTCATCTTTCCGCATTGTTTCATCTTTCCGCATTGTTTCATCTTTCCGCATTGTTACATCTTTCCGCATTGTTTCATCTTTCCGCATTGTTTCATCTTTCCGCATTGTTTCATCTTTCCGCATTGTTTCATCTTTCCGCATTGTTTCATCTTTCATCTTTCCGCATTGTTTCATCTTTCATCTTTCCGCATTCTTTCATCTTTCTTCTTTCCGCATTGTTTCATCTTTCATCTTTCCGCATTGTTTCATCTTTCCGCATTGTTTCATCTTTCCGCATTGTTTCATCTTTCATCTTCCGCATTGTTTCATCTTTCATCTTTCCGCATTTTTTCATCTTTCATCTTTCCGCATTGTTTCATCTTTCATCTTTCCGCATTGTTTCATCTTTCATCTTTCCGCATTGTTTCATCTTTTATCTTTCCGCATTGTTTCATCTTTCATCTTTCCGCATTGTTTCATCTTTCATCTTTCCGCATTCTTTCATCTTTCATCTTTCCGCATTGTTTCATCTTTCATCTTTCCGCATTCTTTCATCTTCTATCTTTCCGCATTGTTTCATCTTTCCGCATTGTTTCATCTTTCATCATCCGCATTCTTTCATCTTTCATCTTTCCGCATTGTTTCATCTTTCATCTTCCGCATTCTTTCATCTTTCATCTTTCCGCATTGTTTCATCTTTCATCTTTCCGCATTTTTTCATCTTTCATCTTTCCGCATTGTTTCATCTTTCATCTTTCCGCATTGTTTCATCTTTCATCTTTCCGCAATGTTTCATCTTTCATCTTTCCGCATTGTTTCATCTTTCATCTTCCGCATTCTTTCATCTTTCATCTTTCCGCATTGTTTCATCTTTCATCTTTCCGCATTGTTTCATCTTTCATCTTCCGCATTCTTTCATCTTTCATCTTTCCGCATTGTTTCATCTTTCATCTTTCCGCATTGTTTCATCTTTCATCTTTCCGCATTGTTTCATCTTTCCGCATTGTTTCATCTTTCCGCATTGTTACATCTTTCCGCATTGTTTCATCTTTCCGCATTGTTTCATCTTTCCGCATTGTTTCATCTTTCCGCATTGTTTCATCTTTCCGCATTGTTTCATCTTTCCGCATTGTTTCATCTTTCCGCATTGTTTCATCTTTCCGCATTGTTTCATCTTTCCGCATTGTTTCATCTTTCCGCATTGTTTCATCTTTCCGCATTGTTTCATCTTTCCGCATTGTTTCATCTTTCCGCATTGTTTCATCTTTCCGCATTGTTTCATCTTTCCGCATTGTTTCATCTTTCCGCATTGTTTCATCTTTCCGCATTGTTTCATCTTTCATCTTTCCGCATTTTTTCATCTTTCATCTTTCCGCATTGTTTCATCTTTCATCTTTCCGCATTGTTTCATCTTTCATCTTTCCGCATTGTTTCATCTTTCCGCATTGTTTCATCTTTCCGCATTGTTTCATCTTTCATCTTCCGCATTCTTTCATCTTTCATCTTTCCGCATTGTTTCATCTTTCATCTTTCCGCATTGTTTCATCTTTCATCTTTCCGCATTGTTTCATCTTTCATCTTTCCGTATTGTTTCATCTTTCATCTTTCCGCATTGTTTCATCTTTCATCTTTCCGCATTGTTTCATCTTTCATCTTTCCGCATTGTTTCATCTTTCATCTTTCCGAATTGTTTCATCTTTCATCTTTCCGCATTGTTTCATCTTTCATCTTCCGCATTCTTTCATCTTTCATCTTTCCGCATTGTTTCATCTTTCATCTTCCGCATTCTTTCATCTTTCATCTTTCCGCATTGTTTCATCTTTCATCTTTCCGCATTGTTTCATCTTTTATCTTTCCGCATTGTTTCATCTTTCCGCATTGTTTCATCTTACCGCATTGTTTCATCTTTCATCTTTCCGCATTGTTTCATCTTTCATCTTTCCGCATTCTTTCATCTTTCATCTTTCCGCATTGTTTCATCTTTCATCTTTCCGCATTCTTTCATCTTTCATCTTTCCGCATTCTTTCATCTTTCATCTTTCCGCATTGTTTCATCTTTCATCTTTCCGCATTGTTTCATCTTTCCGCATTGTTTCATCTTTCCGCATTGTTTCATCTTTCCGCATTGTTTCATCTTTCCGCATTGTTTCATCTTTCATCTTCCGCATTGTTTCATCTTACATCTTTCCGCATTTTTTCATCTTTCATCTTTCCGCATTGTTTCATCTTTCATCTTTCCGCATTGTTTCATCTTTCCGCATTGTTTCATCTTTCATCTTTCCGCATTGTTTCATCTTTCATCTTTCCGCATTCTTTCATCTTTCATCTTTCCGCATTGTTTCATCTTTCATCTTTCCGCATTGTTTCATCTTTCCGCATTGTTTCATCTTTCCGCATTGTTTCATCTTTCCGCATTGTTTCATCTTTCCGCATTGTTTCTTCTTTCCGCATTGTTTCATCTTTCATCTTCCGCATTCTTTCATCTTTCATCTTTCCGCATTGTTTCATCTTTCATCTTTCCGCATTTTTTCATCTTTCATCTTTCCGCATTGTTTCATCTTTCATCTTTCCGCATTGTTTCATCTTTCATCTTTCCGCATTGTTTCATCTTTCCGCATTGTTTCATCTTTCCACATTGTTTTATCTTTACGCATTGTTTCATCATTCATCTTTCCGCATTCTTTCATCTTTCATCTTTCCGCATTCTTTCATCTTTCATCTTTCCGCATTGTTTCATCTTTCATCTTTCCGCATTGTTTCATCTTTCATCTTTCCGCATTCTTTCATCTTTCATCTTTCCGCATTGTTTCATCTTTCATCTTTCCGCATTCTTTCATCTTTCATCTTTCCGCATTGTTTCATTTTTCCGCATTGTTTCATCTTTCATCTTCCGCATTCTTTCATCTTTCATCTTTCCGCATTGTTTCATCTTTCCGCATTGTTTCATCTTTCATCTTCCGCATTCTTTCATCTTTCATCTTTCCGCATTGTTTCATCTTTCATCTTTCCGCATTGTTTCATCTTTCATCTTTCCGCATTGTTTCATCTTTCATCTTTCCGCATTGTTTCATCTTTCATCTTTCCGCATTGTTTCATCTTTCATCTTTCCGCATTCTTTCATCTTTCATCTTTCCGCATTGTTTCATCTTTCATCTTTCCGCAATGTTTCATCTTTCATCTTTCCGCATTGTTTCATCTTTCATCTTCCGCATTCTTTCATCTTTCATCTTTCCGCATTGTTTCATCTTTCATCTTTCCGCATTGTTTCATCTTTCATCTTTCCGCGTTGTTTCATCTTTCCGCATTGTTTCATCTTTCCGCATTGTTTCATCTTTCCGCATTGTTTCATCTTTCCGCATTGTTTCATCTTTCCGCATTGTTACATCTTTCCGCATTGTTTCATCTTTCCGCATTGTTTCATCTTTCCGCATTGTTTCATCTTTCCGCATTGTTTCATCTTTCCGCATTGTTTCATCTTTCCGCATTGTTTCATCTTTCCGCATTGTTTCATCTTTCCGCATTGTTTCATCTTTCCGCATTGTTTCATCTTTCCGCATTGTTTCATCTTTCCGCATTGTTTCATCTTTCCGCATTGTTTCATCTTTCCGCATTGTTTCATCTTTCCGCATTGTTTCATCTTTCATCTTTCCGCATTTTTTCATCTTTCATCTTTCCGCATTGTTTCATCTTTCATCTTTCCGCATTGTTTCATCTTTCATCTTTCCGCATTGTTTCATCTTTCCGCATTGTTTCATCTTTCATTTTTCCGCATTGTTTCATCTTTCATCTTTCCGCATTGTTTTATCTTTCATCTTTCCGGATTCTTTCATCTTTCATCTTTTCGCATTGTTTCATCTTTCATCTTTCCGCATTGTTTCATCTTTCATCTTTCCGCATTCTTTCATCTTTCATCTTTCCGCATTGTTTCATCTTTCATCTTTCCGCATTGTTTCATCTTTGATCTTTCCGCATTGTTTCATCTTTCATCTTTCCGCATTGTTTCATCTTTCATCTTTCCGCATTGTTTCATCTTTCATCTTTACGCATTCTTTCATCTTTCATCTTTCCGCATTGTTTCATCTTTCATCTTTCCGCATTGTTTCATCTTTCATCTTTCCGCATTGTTTCATCTTTCATCTTTCCGCATTCTTTCATCTTTCATCTTTCCGCATTGTTTCATCTTTCATCTTTCCGCATTGTTTCATCTTTCATGTTTCCGCATTGTTTCATATTTCATCTTTCCGCATTGTTCTTCTTTCATCTTTCCGCATTGTTTCATCTTTCCGCATTGTTTCATCTTTCCGCATTGTTTCATCTTTCATCTTTCCGCATTGTTTCATCTTTCCGCATTGTTTCATCTTTCCGCATTGTTTCATCTTTCCGCATTGTTTCATCTTTCCGCATTGTTTCATCTTTCCGCATTGTTTCATCTTTCCGCATGGTTTCATCTTTCCGCATTGTTTCATCTTTCCGCATTGTTTCATCTTTCCGCATTGTTTCATCTTTCATCTTTCCGCATTGTTTCATCTTTCATCTTTCCGCATTGTTTCATCTTTCATCTTTCCGCATTCTTTCATCTTTCATCTTTCCGCATTGTTTCATCTTTCATCTTTCCGCAATGTTTCATCTTTCATCTTTCCGCATTGTTTCATCTTTCATCTTCCGCATTCTTTCATCTTTCATCTTTCCGCATTGTTTCATCTTTCATCTTTCCGCATTTTTTCATCTTTCATCTTTCCGCATTGTTTCATGTTTCATCTTTCCGCATTATTTCATCTTTCATCTTTCCGCATTGTTTCATCTTTCATCTTTCCGCATTGTTTCATCTTTCATCTTTCCGCATTGTTTCATCGTTCATCTTTCCGCATTGTTTCATCTTTCATCTTTCCGCATTGTTTCATCTTTCATCTTTCCGCATTGTTTCATCTTTCATCTTTCCGCATTGTTTCATCTTTCATCTTTCCGCATTGTTTCATCTTTCATCTTTCCGCATTGTTTCATCTTTCATGTTTCCGCATTGTTTCATATTTCATCTTTCCGCATTGTTCTTCTTTCATCTTTCCGCATTGTTTCATCTTTCCGCATTGTTTCATCTTTCATCTTTCCGCATTGTTTCATCTTTCATCTTTCCGCATTCTTTCATCTTTCATCTTTCCGCATTGTTTCATCTTTCATCTTTCCGCATTGTTTCATCTTTCATGTTTCCGCATTGTTTCATATTTCATCTTTCCGCATTGTTCTTCTTTCATCTTTCCGCATTGTTTCATCTTTCCGCATTGTTTCATCTTTCATCTTTCCGCATTGTTTCATCTTTCATCTTTCCGCATTCTTTCATCTTTCATCTTTCCGCATTGTTTCATCTTTCATCTTTCCGCATTGTTTCATCTTTCATCTTTCCGCATTGTTTCATCTTTCATCTTTCCGCATTGTTTCATCTTTCATCTTTCCGCATTGTTTCATCTTTCATGTTTCCGCATTGTTTCATATTTCATCTTTCCGCATTGTTCTTCTTTCATCTTTCCGCATTGTTTCATCTTTCCGCATTGTTTCATCTTTCCGCATTGTTTCATCTTTCATCTTTCCGCATTGTTTCATCTTTCATCTTTCCGCATTGTTTCATCTTTCCGCATTGTTTCATCTTTCCGCATTGTTTCATCTTTCCGCATTGTTTCATCTTTCATCTTTCCGCATTGTTTCATCTTTCATCTTTCCGCATTCTTTCATCTTTCATCTTTCCGCATTGTTTCATCTTTCATCTTTCCGCATTGTTTCATCTTTCATCTTTCCGCATTCTTTCATCTTTCATCTTTCCGCATTGTTTCATCTTTCATCTTTCCGCATTCTTTCATCTTTCATCTTTCCGCATTGTTTCATCTTTCCGCATTGTTTCATCTTTCCGCATTGTTTCATCTTTCATCTTCCGCATTCTTTCATCTTTCATCTTTCCGCATTGTTTCATCTTTCCGCATTGTTTCATCTTTCATCTTCCGCATTCTTTCATCTTTCATCTTTCCGCATTGTTTCATCTTTCATCTTTCCGCATTCTTTCATCTTTCATCTTTCCGCATTCTTTCATCTTTCATCTTTCCGCATTGTTTCATCTTTCATCTTTCCGCATTGTTTCATATTTCCGCATTGTTTCATCTTTCCGCATTGTTTCATCTTTCCGCATTGTTTCATCTTTCCGCATTGTTTCATCTTTCATCTTTCCGCATTGTTTCATCATTCATCTTTCCGCATTGTTTCATCTTTCATCTTTCCGCATTGTTTCATCTTTCATCTTTCCGCATTGTTTCATCTTTCATCTTTCCGCATTCTTTTATCTTTCATCTTTCCGCATTGTATCATCTTTCATCTTTCCGCATTGTTTCATCTTTCATCTTTCCGCATTGTTTCATCTTTCATCTTTCCGCATTGTTTCATCTTTCATCTTTCCGCATTGTTTCATCTTTCATCTTTCCGCATTGTTTCATCTTTCATCTTTCCGCATTGTTTCATCTTTCATCTTTCCGCATTGTTTCATCTTTCATCTTTCCGCATTGTTTCATCTTTCATCTTTCCGCATTGTTTCATCTTTCATCTTTCCGCATTGTTTCATCTTTCATCTTTCCGCATTCTTTCATCTTTCATCTTTCCGCATTGTTTCATCTTTCCGCATTGTTTCATCTTTCCGCATTGTTTCATCTTTCATCTTTCCGCATTGTTTCATCTTTCATCTTTCCGCAAAGTTTCATCTTTCATCTTTCCGCATTGTTTCATCTTTCATCTTCCGCATTCTTTCATCCTTCATCTTTCCGCATTGTTTCATCTTTCATCTTTCCGCATTTTTTCATCTTTCATCTTTCCGCATTGTTTCATCTTTCATCTTTCCGCATTGTTTAATCTTTCATCTTTCCGCATTGTTTCATCTTTCATCTTTCCGCATTGTTTCATCTTTCATCTTTCCGCATTGTTTCATCTTTCCGCATTCTTTCATCTTTCCGCATTGTTTCATCTTTCATCTTTCCGCATTGTTTCATCTTTCATCTTTCCGCATTGTTTCATCTTTCATCTTTCCGCATTGTTTCATCTTTCATCTTTCCGCATTGTTTCATCTTTCATCTTTCCGCATTGTTTCATCTTTCCGCATTGTTTCATCTTTCATCTTCCGCATTGTTTCATCTTTCATCTTTCCGCATTTTTTCATCTTTCATCTTTCCGCATTGTTTCATCTTTCATCTTTCCGCATTGTTTCATCTTTCCGCATTGTTTCATCTTTCCGCATTGTTTCATCTTTCCGCATTGTTTCATCTTTCCGCATTGTTTCATCTTTCATCTTTCCGCATTGTTTCATCTTTCATCTTTCCGCATTCTTTCATCTTTCATCTTTCCGCATTGTTTCATCTTTCATCTTTCCGCATTGTTTCATCTTTCCGCATTGTTTCATCTTTCCGCATTGTTTCATCTTTCCGCATTGTTTCATCTTTCCGCATTGTTTCATCTTTCCGCATTGTTTCATCTTTCCGCATTGTTTCATCTTTCATCTTCCGCATTCTTTCATCTTTCATCTTTCCGCATTGTTTCATCTTTCATCTTTCCGCATTTTTTCATCTTTCATCTTTCCGCATTGTTTCATCTTTCATCTTTCCGCATTGTTTCATCTTTCATCTTTCCACATTGTTTCATCTTTCCGCATTGTTTCATCTTTCCACATTGTTTCATCTTTACGCATTGTTTCATCTTTCATCTTTCCGCATTCTTTCATCTTTCATCTTTCCGCATTCTTTCATCTTTCATCTTTCCGCATTGTTTCATCTTTCATCTTTCCGCATTGTTTCATCTTTCATCTTTCCGCATTCTTTCATCTTTCATCTTTCCGCATTGTTTCATCTTTCATCTTTCCGCATTCTTTCATCTTTCATCTTTCCGCATTGTTTCATCTTTCCGCATTGTTTCATCTTTCATCTTCCGCATTCTTTCATCTTTCATCTTTCCGCATTGTTTCATCTTTCCGCATTGTTTCATCTTTAATCTTCCGCATTCTTTCATCTTTCATCTTTCCGCATTGTTTCATCTTTCATCTTTCCGCATTGTTTCATCTTTCATCTTTCCGCATTGTTTCATCTTTCCGCATTGTTTCATCTTTCCGCATTGTTTCATCTTTCATCTTTCCGCATTGTTTCATCTTTCATCTTTCCGCATTCTTTCATCTTTCATCTTTCCGCATTGTTTCATCTTTCATCTTTCCGCAATGTTTCATCTTTCATCTTTCCGCATTGTTTCATCTTTCATCTTCCGCATTCTTTCATCTTTCATCTTTCCGCATTGTTTCATCTTTCATCTTTCCGCATTGTTTCATCTTTCATCTTTCCGCATTGTTTCATCTTTCCGCATTGTTTCATCTTTCCGCATTGTTTCATCTTTCCGCATTGTTTCATCTTTCCGCATTGTTTCATCTTTCCGCATTGTTACATCTTTCCGCATTGTTTCATCTTTCCGCATTGTTTCATCTTTCCGCATTGTTTCATCTTTCCGCATTGTTTCATCTTTCCGCATTGTTTCATCTTTCCGCATTGTTTCATCTTTCCGCATTGTTTCATCTTTCCGCATTGTTTCATCTTTCCGCATTGTTTCATCTTTCCGCATTGTTTCATCTTTCCGCATTGTTTCATCTTTCCGCATTGTTTCATCTTTCCGCATTGTTTCATCTTTCCGCATTGTTTCATCTTTCCGCATTGTTTCATCTTTCCGCATTGTTTCATCTTTCCGCATTGTTTCATCTTTCCGCATTGTTTCATCTTTCCGCATTGTTTCATCTTTCCGCATTGTTTCATCTTTCCGCATTGTTTCATCTTTCCGCATTGTTTCATCTTTCCGCATTGTTTCATCTTTCCGCATTGTTTCATCTTTCATCTTTCCGCATTTTTTCATCTTTCATCTTTCCGCATTGTTTCATCTTTCATCTTTCCGCATTGTTTCATCTTTCATCTTTCCGCATTGTTTCATCTTTCCGCATTGTTTCATCTTTCCGCATTGTTTCATCTTTCATCTTCCGCATTCTTTCATCTTTCATCTTTCCGCATTGTTTCATCTTTCATCTTTCCGCATTGTTTCATCTTTCATCTTTCCGCATTGTTTCATCTTTCATCTTTCCGCATTGTTTCATCTTTCATCTTTCCGCATTGTTTTATCTTTCATCTTTCCGAATTGTTTCATCTTTCATCTTTCCGCATTGTTTCATCTTTCATCTTTCCGCATTGTTTCATCTTTCATCTTTCCGCATTGTTTCATCTTTCATCTTTCCGCATTGTTTCATCTTTCATCTTTCCACATTGTTTCATCTTTCATCTTTCCGCATTGTTTCATCTTTCATCTTTCCGCATTGTTTCATCTTTCATCTTTCCGCATTGTTTCATCTTTCATCTTTCCGCATTGTTTCATCTTTCATCTTTCCGCATTGTTTCATCTTTCATCTTTCCGCATTGTTTCATCTTTCCGCATTGTTTCATCTTTCATCTTTCCGCATTGTTTCATCTTTCATCTTTCCGCATTGTTTCATCTTTCATCTTCCGCAGTCTTTCATCTTTCATCTTTCCGCATTGTTTCATCTTTCATCTTTCCGCATTTTTTCATCTTTCATCTTTCCGCATTGTTTCATCTTTCATCTTTCCGCATTGTTTCATCTTTCCGCATTGTTTCATCTTTCATCTTCCGCATTCTTTCATCTTTCATCTTTCCGAATTGTTTCATCTTTCATCTTTCCGCATTTTTTCATCTTTCATCTTTCCGCATTGTTTCATCTTTCATCTTTCCGCATTGTTTCATCTTTCATCTTTCCGCATTGTTTCATCTTTCATCTTTCCGCATTGTTTCATCTTTCATCTTTCCGCATTCTTTCATCTTTCATCTTTCCGCATTGTTTCATCTTTCATCTTTCCGCATTGTTTCATCTTTCATCTTTCCGCATTGTTTCGTCTTTCATCTTTCCGCATTGTTTCATCTTTCATCTTTCCGCATTGTTTCATCTTTCATCTTTCCGCATTGTTTCATCTTTCCGCATTGTTTCATCTTTCCGCATTGTTTCATCTTTCATCTTCCGCATTCTTTCATCTTTCATCTTTCCGCATTGTTTCATCTTTCATCTTTCCGCATTCTTTCATCTTTCATCTTTCCGCATTGTTTCATCTTTCATCTTTCCGCATTCTTTCATCTTTCATCTTTCCGCATTGTTTCATCTTTCCGCATTGTTTCATCTTTCATCTTCCGCATTCTTTCATCTTTCATCTTTCCGCATTGTTTCATCTTTCCGCATTGTTTCATCTTTCCGCATTGTTTCATCTTTCATCTTCCGCATTCTTTCATCTTTCATCTTTCCGCATTGTTTCATCTTTCATCTTTCCGCATTTTTTCATCTTTCATCTTTCCGCATTGTTTCATCTTTCATCTTTCCGCATTGTTTCATCTTTCATCTTTCCGCATTGTTTCATCTTTCATCTTTCCGCATTCTTTCATCTTTCATCTTTCCGCATTGTTTCATCTTTCATCTTTCCGCAATGTTTCATCTTTCATCTTTCCGCATTGTTTCATCTTTCATCTTCCGCATTCTTTCATCTTTCATCTTTCCGCATTGTTTCATCTTTCATCTTTCCGCATTGTTTCATCTTTCATCTTTCCGCATTGTTTCATCTTTCATCTTTCCGCATTGTTTCATCTTTCATCTTTCCGCATTGTTTCATCTTTCCGCATTGTTACATCTTTCCGCATTGTTTTATCTTTCCGCATTGTTTCATCTTTCCGCATTGTTTCATCTTTCCGCATTGTTTCATCTTTCCGCATTGTTTCATCTTTCCGCATTGTTTCATCTTTCCGCATTGTTTCATCTTTCCGCATTGTTTCATCTTTCCGCATTGTTTCATCTTTCCGCATTGTTTCATCTTTCCGCATTGTTTCATCTTTCCGCATTGTTTCATCTTTCCGCATTGTTTCATCTTTCCGCATTGTTTCATCTTTCCGCATTGTTTCATCTTTCCGCATTGTTTCATCTTTCCGCATTGTTTCATCTTTCCGCATTGTTTCATCTTTCCGCATTGTTTCATCTTTCCGCATTGTTTCATCTTTCCGCATTGTTTCATCTTTCCGCATTGTTTCATCTTTCCGCATTGTTTCATCTTTCCGCATTGTTTCATCTTTCCGCATTGTTTCATCTTTCCGCATTGTTTCATCTTTCCGCATTGTTTCATCTTTCATCTTTCCGCATTTTTTCATCTTTCATCTTTCCGCATTGTTTCATCTTTCATCTTTCCGCATTGTTTCATCTTTCATCTTTCCGCATTGTTTCATCTTTCCGCATTGTTTCATCTTTCCGCATTGTTTCATCTTTCATCTTCCGCATTCTTTCATCTTTCATCTTTCCGCATTGTTTCATCTTTCATCTTTCCGCATTGTTTCATCTTTCATCTTTCCGCATTGTTTCATCTTTCATCTTTCCGCATTGTTTCATCTTTCATCTTTCCGCATTGTTTTATCTTTCATCTTTCCGAATTGTTTCATCTTTCATCTTTCCGCATTGTTTCATCTTTCATCTTTCCGCATTGTTTCATCTTTCATCTTTCCGCATTGTTTCATCTTTCATCTTTCCGCATTGTTTCATCTTTCATCTTTCCACATTGTTTCATCTTTCATCTTTCCGCATTGTTTCATCTTTCATCTTTCCGCATTGTTTCATCTTTCATCTTTCCGCATTGTTTCATCTTTCATCTTTCCGCATTGTTTCATCTTTCATCTTTCCGCATTGTTTCATCTTTCATCTTTCCGCATTGTTTCATCTTTCATCTTCCGCATTCTTTCATCTTTCATCTTTCCGCATTGTTTCATCTTTCATCTTTCCGCATTGTTTCATCTTTCATCTTTCCGCATTGTTTCATCTTTCATCTTTCCGCATTGTTTCATCTTTCATCTTTCCGCATTGTTTTATCTTTCATCTTTCCGAATTGTTTCATCTTTCATCTTTCCGCATTGTTTCATCTTTCATCTTTCCGCATTGTTTCATCTTTCATCTTTCCGCATTGTTTCATCTTTCATCTTTCCGCATTGTTTCATCTTTCATCTTTCCACATTGTTTCATCTTTCATCTTTCCGCATTGTTTCATCTTTCATCTTTCCGCATTGTTTCATCTTTCATCTTTCCGCATTGTTTCATCTTTCATCTTTCCGCATTTTTTCATCTTTCATCTTTCCGCATTGTTTCATCTTTCATCTTTCCGCATTGTTTCATCTTTCCGCATTGTTTCATCTTTCCGCATTGTTTCATCTTTCATCTTCCGCATTCTTTCATCTTTCATCTTTCCGAATTGTTTCATCTTTCATCTTTCCGCATTTTTTCATCTTTCATCTTTCCGCATTGTTTCATCTTTCATCTTTCCGCATTGTTTCATCTTTCATCTTTCCGCATTGTTTCATCTTTCATCTTTCCGCATTGTTTCATCTTTCATCTTTCCGCATTCTTTCATCTTTCATCTTTCCGCATTGTTTCATCTTTCATCTTTCCGCATTGTTTCATCTTTCATCTTTCCGCATTGTTTCATCTTTCAACTTTCCGCATTGTTTCATCTTTCATCTTTCCGCATTGTTTCATCTTTCATCTTTCCGCATTGTTTCATCTTTCATCTTTCCGCATTGTTTCATCTTTCCGCATTGTTTCATCTTTCCGCATTGTTTCATCTTTCCGCATTGTTTCATCTTTCATCTTCCGCATTCTTTCATCTTTCATCTTTCCGCATTGTTTCATCTTTCATCTTTCCGCATTTTTTCATCTTTCATCTTTCCGCATTGTTTCATCTTTCATCTTTCCGCATTGTTTCATCTTTCATCTTTCCGCATTCTTTCATCTTTCATCTTTCCGCATTGTTTCATCTTTCATCTTTCCGCAATGTTTCATCTTTCATCTTTCCGCATTGTTTCATCTTTCATCTTCCGCATTCTTTCATCTTTCATCTTCCGCATTCTTTCATCTTTCATCTTTCCGCATTGTTTCATCTTTCATCTTTCCGCATTGTTTCATCTTTCATCTTTCCGCATTCTTTCATCTTTCATCTTTCCGCATTGTTTCATCTTTCATCTTTCCGCATTGTTTCATCTTTCATGTTTCCGCATTGTTTCATATTTCATCTTTCCGCATTGTTCTTCTTTCATCTTTCCGCATTGTTTCATCTTTCCGCATTGTTTCATCTTTCATCTTTCCGCATTGTTTCATCTTTCATCTTTCCGCATTGTTTCATCTTTCATCTTTCCGCATTGTTTCATCTTTCCGCATTGTTTCATCTTTCCGCATTGTTTCATCTTTCATCTTTCCGCATTATTTCATCTTTCCGCATTGTTTCATCTTTCCGCATTGTTTCATCTTTCCGCATTGTTTCATCTTTCCGCATTGTTTCATCTTTCCGCATTGTTTCATCTTTCCGCATTGTTTCATCTTTCCGCATTGTTTCATCTTTCATCTTTCCGCATTGTTTCATCTTTCATCTTTCCGCATTGTTTCATCTTTCATCTTTCCGCATTCTTTCATCTTTCATCTTTCCGCATTGTTTCATCTTTCATCTTTCCGCAATGTTTCATCTTTCATCTTTCCGCATTGTTTCATCTTTCATCTTCCGCAGTCTTTCATCTTTCATCTTTCCGCATTGTTTCATCTTTCATCTTTCCGCATTTTTTCATCTTTCATCTTTCCGCATTGTTTCATCTTTCATCTTTCCGCATTGTTTCATCTTTCATCTTTCCGCATTGTTTCATCTTTCATCTTTCCGCATTGTTTCATCTTTCATCTTTCCGCATTGTTTCATCTTTCATGTTTCCGCATTGTTTCATATTTCATCTTTCCGCATTGTTCTTCTTTCATCTTTCCGCATTGTTCTTCTTTCATCTTTCCGCATTGTTTCATCTTTCCGCATTGTTTCATCTTTCATCTTTCCGCATTGTTTCATCTTTCATCTTTCCGCATTCTTTCATCTTTCATCTTTCCGCATTGTTTCATCTTTCATCTTTCCGCATTGTTTCATCTTTCATCTTTCCGCATTGTTTCAGCTTTCATCTTTCCGCATTGTTTCATCTTTCATCTTTCCGCATTGTTTCATCTTTCATGTTTCCGCATTGTTTCATATTTCATCTTTCCGCATTGTTCTTCTTTCATCTTTCCGCATTGTTTCATCTTTCCGCATTGTTTCATCTTTCATCTTTCCGCATTGTTTCATCTTTCATCTTTCCGCATTGTTTCATCTTTCCGCATTGTTTCATCTTTCCGCATTGTTTCATCTTTCCGCATTGTTTCATCTTTCCGCATTGTTTCATCTTTCCGCATTGTTTCATCTTTCCGCATTGTTTCATCTTTCCGCATTGTTTCATCTTTCATCTTTCCGCATTGTTTCATCTTTCATCTTTCCGCATTCTTTCATCTTTCATCTTTCCGCATTGTTTCATCTTTCATCTTTCCGCATTGTTTCATCTTTCATCTTTCCGCATTGTTTCATCTTTCATCTTTCCGCATTGTTTCATCTTTCATCTTTCCGCATTGTTTCATCTTTCATCTTTCCGCATTGTTTCATCTTTCATCTTTCCGCATTGTTTCATGTTTCATCTTTCCGCATTGTTTCATCTTTCATCTTTCCGCATTGTTTCATCTTTCATCTTTCCGCATTGTTTCATCTTTCATCTTTCCGCATTGTTTCATCTTTCATCTTCCGCATTCTTTCATCTTTCATCTTTCCGCATTGTTTCATCTTTCATCTTTCCGCATTTTTTCATCTTTCATCTTTCCGCATTGTTTCATCTTTCCGCATTGTTTCATCTTTCCGCATTGTTTCATCTTTCCGCATTGTTTCATCTTTCCGCATTGTTTCATCTTTCATCTTTCCGCATTGTTTCATCTTTCATCTTTCCGCATTGTTTCATCTTTCATCTTTCCGCATTCTTTCATCTTTCATCTTTCCGCATTGTTTCATCTTTCATCTTCCCGCATTGTTCCATCTTTCATCTTTCCGCATTCTTTCATCTTTCATCTTTCCGCATTGTTTCATCTTTCATCTTTCCGCATTGTTTCATCTTTCATCTTTCCGCATTCTTTCATCTTTCATCTTTCCGCATTGTTTCATCTTTCATCTTTCCGCATTGTTTCATCTTTCATCTTTCCGCATTCTTTCATCTTTCATCTTTCCGCATTGTTTCATCTTTCATCTTTCCGCATTGTTTCATCTTTCATCTTTCCGCATTGTTTCATCTTTCATCTTTCCGCATTGTTTCATCTTTCATCTTTCCGCATTGTTTCATCTTTCATCTTTCCGAATTGTTTCATCTTTCATCTTTCCGCATTGTTTCATCTTTCATCTTTCCGCATTGTTTCATCTTTCATCTTTCCGCATTGTTTCATCTTTCATCTTTCCGCATTCTTTCATCTTTCATCTTTCCGCATTGTTTCATCTTTCATCTTTCCGCATTGTTTCATCTTTCCGCATTGTTTCATCTTTCCGCATTGTTTCATCTTTCCGCATTGTTTCATCTTTCCGCATTGTTTAATCTTTCCGCATTGTTTCATCTTTCCGCATTGTTTCATCTTTCCGCATTGTTTCATCTTTCCGCATTGTTTCATCTTTCATCTTTCCGCATTGTTTCATCATTCATCTTTCCGCATTGTTTCATCTTTCATCTTTCCGCATTGTTTCATCTTTCATCTTTCCGCATTGTTTCATCTTTCATCTTTCCGCATTGTTTCATCTTTCATCTTTCCGCATTGTTTCATCTTTCATCTTTCCGAATTGTTTCATCTTTCATCTTTCCGCATTGTTTCATCTTTCATCTTTCCGCATTGTTTCATCTTTCATCTTTCCGCATTGTTTCATCATCATCTTTCCGCATTGTTTCATCTTTCATCTTTCCGCATTGTTTCATCTTTCATCTTTCCGCATTGTTTCATCTTTCATCTTTCCGCATTGTTTCATCTTTCATCTTTCCGCATTGTTTCATCTTTCATCTTTCCGCATTGTTTCATCTTTCATCTTTCCGCATTGTTTCATCTTTCATCTTTCCGCATTGTTTCATCTTTCCGCATTGTTTCATCTTTCATCTTCCGCATTCTTTCATCTTTCATCTTTCCGCATTGTTTCATCTTTCATCTTTCCGCATTTTTTCATCTTTCATCTTTCCGCATTGTTTCATCTTTCATCTTTCCGCATTGTTTCATCTTTCATCTTTTCGCATTGTTTCATCTTACATCTTTCCGCATTGTTTCATCTTTCATCTTTCCGCATTGTTTCATCTTTCATCTTTCCGCATTGTTTCATCTTTCATCTTTCCGCATTTTTTCATCTTTCATCTTTCCGCATTGTTTCATCTTTCAACTTTCCGCATTGTTTCATCTTTCCGCATTGTTTCATCTTTCATCTTTCCGCATTGTTTCATCTTTCATCTTTCCGCATTCTTTCATCTTTCATCTTTCCGCATTGTTTCATCTTTCATCTTTCCGCATTGTTTCATCTTTCATCTTTCAGCATTCTTTCATCTTTCATCTTTCCGCATTGTTTCATCTTTCATCTTTCCGCATTCTTTCATCTTTCATCTTTCCGCATTGTTTCATCTTTCCGCATTGTTTCATCTTTCCGCATTGTTTCATCTTTCATCTTTCCGCATTGTTTCATCTTTCATCTTTCCGCATTGTTTCATCTTTCATCTTTCCGCATTCTTTCATCTTTCATCTTTCCGCATTGTTTCATCTTTCCGCATTGTTTCATCTTTCCGCATTGTTTCATCTTTCATCTTTCCGCATTCTTTCATCTTTCATCTTTCCGCATTCTTTCATCTTTCATCTTTCCGCATTGTTTCATCTTTCATCTTTCCGCATTCTTTCATCTTTCATCTTTCCGCATTGTTTCATCTTTCCGCATTGTTTCATCTTTCATCTTCCGCATTCTTTCATCTTTCATCTTTCCGCATTGTTTCATCTTTCCGCATTGTTTCATCTTTAATCTTCCGCATTCTTTCATCTTTCATCTTTCCGCATTGTTTCATCTTTCATCTTTCCGCATTGTTTCATCTTTCATCTTTCCGCATTGTTTCATCTTTCCGCATTGTTTCATCTTTCCGCATTGTTTCATCTTTCATCTTTCCGCATTGTTTCATCTTTCATCTTTCCGCATTCTTTCATCTTTCATCTTTCCGCATTGTTTCATCTTTCATCTTTCCGCAATGTTTCATCTTTCATCTTTCCGCATTGTTTCATCTTTCATCTTCCGCATTCTTTCATCTTTCATCTTTCCGCATTGTTTCATCTTTCATCTTTCCGCATTGTTTCATCTTTCATCTTTCCGCATTGTTTCATCTTTCCGCATTGTTTCATCTTTCCGCATTGTTTCATCTTTCCGCATTGTTTCATCTTTCCGCATTGTTTCATCTTTCCGCATTGTTACATCTTTCCGCATTGTTTCATCTTTCCGCATTGTTTCATCTTTCCGCATTGTTTCATCTTTCCGCATTGTTTCATCTTTCCGCATTGTTTCATCTTTCCGCATTGTTTCATCTTTCCGCATTGTTTCATCTTTCCGCATTGTTTCATCTTTCCGCATTGTTTCATCTTTCCGCATTGTTTCATCTTTCCGCATTGTTTCATCTTTCCGCATTGTTTCATCTTTCCGCATTGTTTCATCTTTCCGCATTGTTTCATCTTTCCGCATTGTTTCATCTTTCCGCATTGTTTCATCTTTCCGCATTGTTTCATCTTTCCGCATTGTTTCATCTTTCCGCATTGTTTCATCTTTCCGCATTGTTTCATCTTTCCGCATTGTTTCATCTTTCCGCATTGTTTCATCTTTCCGCATTGTTTCATCTTTCCGCATTGTTTCATCTTTCCGCATTGTTTCATCTTTCATCTTTCCGCATTTTTTCATCTTTCATCTTTCCGCATTGTTTCATCTTTCATCTTTCCGCATTGTTTCATCTTTCATCTTTCCGCATTGTTTCATCTTTCCGCATTGTTTCATCTTTCATCTTCCGCATTCTTTCATCTTTCATCTTTCCGCATTGTTTCATCTTTCATCTTTCCGCATTGTTTCATCTTTCATCTTTCCGCATTGTTTCATCTTTCATCTTTCCGCATTGTTTCATCTTTCATCTTTCCGCATTGTTTTATCTTTCATCTTTCCGAATTGTTTCATCTTTCATCTTTCCGCATTGTTTCATCTTTCATCTTTCCGCATTGTTTCATCTTTCATCTTTCCGCATTGTTTCATCTTTCATCTTTCCGCATTGTTTCATCTTTCATCTTTCCACATTGTTTCATCTTTCATCTTTCCGCATTGTTTCATCTTTCATCTTTCCGCATTGTTTCATCTTTCATCTTTCCGCATTGTTTCATCTTTCATCTTTCCGCATTGTTTCATCTTTCATCTTTCCGCATTGTTTCATCTTTCATCTTTCCGCATTGTTTCATCTTTCCGCATTGTTTCATCTTTCATCTTTCCGCATTGTTTCATCTTTCATCTTTCCGCATTGTTTCATCTTTCATCTTCCGCAGTCTTTCATCTTTCATCTTTCCGCATTGTTTCATCTTTCATCTTTCCGCATTTTTTTATCTTTCATCTTTCCGCATTGTTTCATCTTTCATCTTTCCGCATTGTTTCATCTTTCCGCATTGTTTCATCTTTCATCTTCCGCATTCTTTCATCTTTCATCTTTCCGAATTGTTTCATCTTTCATCTTTCCGCATTTTTTCATCTTTCATCTTTCCGCATTGTTTCATCTTTCATCTTTCCGCATTGTTTCATCTTTCATCTTTCCGCATTGTTTCATCTTTCATCTTTCCGCATTGTTTCATCTTTCATCTTTCCGCATTCTTTCATCTTTCATCTTTCCGCATTGTTTCATCTTTCATCTTTCCGCATTGTTTCATCTTTCATCTTTCCGCATTGTTTCGTCTTTCATCTTTCCGCATTGTTTCATCTTTCATCTTTCCGCATTGTTTCATCTTTCATCTTTCCGCATTGTTTCATCTTTCCGCATTGTTTCATCTTTCCGCATTGTTTCATCTTTCATCTTCCGCATTCTTTCATCTTTCATCTTTCCGCATTGTTTCATCTTTCATCTTTCCGCATTCTTTCATCTTTCATCTTTCCGCATTGTTTCATCTTTCATCTTTCCGCATTCTTTCATCTTTCATCTTTCCGCATTGTTTCATCTTTCCGCATTGTTTCATCTTTCATCTTCCGCATTCTTTCATCTTTCATCTTTCCGCATTGTTTCATCTTTCCGCATTGTTTCATCTTTCCGCATTGTTTCATCTTTCATCTTCCGCATTCTTTCATCTTTCATCTTTCCGCATTGTTTCATCTTTCATCTTTCCGCATTTTTTCATCTTTCATCTTTCCGCATTGTTTCATCTTTCATCTTTCCGCATTGTTTCATCTTTCATCTTTCCGCATTGTTTCATCTTTCATCTTTCCGCATTCTTTCATCTTTCATCTTTCCGCATTGTTTCATCTTTCATCTTTCCGCAATGTTTCATCTTTCATCTTTCCGCATTGTTTCATCTTTCATCTTCCGCATTCTTTCATCTTTCATCTTTCCGCATTGTTTCATCTTTCATCTTTCCGCATTGTTTCATCTTTCATCTTTCCGCATTGTTTCATCTTTCATCTTTCCGCATTGTTTCATCTTTCATCTTTCCGCATTGTTTCATCTTTCCGCATTGTTACATCTTTCCGCATTGTTTTATCTTTCCGCATTGTTTCATCTTTCCGCATTGTTTCATCTTTCCGCATTGTTTCATCTTTCCGCATTGTTTCATCTTTCCGCATTGTTTCATCTTTCCGCATTGTTTCATCTTTCCGCATTGTTTCATCTTTCCGCATTGTTTCATCTTTCCGCATTGTTTCATCTTTCCGCATTGTTTCATCTTTCCGCATTGTTTCATCTTTCCGCATTGTTTCATCTTTCCGCATTGTTTCATCTTTCCGCATTGTTTCATCTTTCCGCATTGTTTCATCTTTCCGCATTGTTTCATCTTTCCGCATTGTTTCATCTTTCCGCATTGTTTCATCTTTCCGCATTGTTTCATCTTTCCGCATTGTTTCATCTTTCCGCATTGTTTCATCTTTCCGCATTGTTTCATCTTTCCGCATTGTTTCATCTTTCCGCATTGTTTCATCTTTCATCTTTCCGCATTTTTTCATCTTTCATCTTTCCGCATTGTTTCATCTTTCATCTTTCCGCATTGTTTCATCTTTCATCTTTCCGCATTGTTTCATCTTTCCGCATTGTTTCATCTTTCCGCATTGTTTCATCTTTCATCTTCCGCATTCTTTCATCTTTCATCTTTCCGCATTGTTTCATCTTTCATCTTTCCGCATTGTTTCATCTTTCATCTTTCCGCATTGTTTCATCTTTCATCTTTCCGCATTGTTTCATCTTTCATCTTTCCGCATTGTTTTATCTTTCATCTTTCCGAATTGTTTCATCTTTCATCTTTCCGCATTGTTTCATCTTTCATCTTTCCGCATTGTTTCATCTTTCATCTTTCCGCATTGTTTCATCTTTCATCTTTCCGCATTGTTTCATCTTTCATCTTTCCACATTGTTTCATCTTTCATCTTTCCGCATTGTTTCATCTTTCATCTTTCCGCATTGTTTCATCTTTCATCTTTCCGCATTGTTTCATCTTTCATCTTTCCGCATTGTTTCATCTTTCATCTTTCCGCATTGTTTCATCTTTCATCTTTCCGCATTGTTTCATCTTTCATCTTTCCGCATTGTTTCATCTTTCATCTTTCCGCATTGTTTCATCTTTCATCTTTCCGCATTGTTTCATCTTTCCGCATTGTTTCATCTTTCATCTTCCGCAGTCTTTCATCTTTCATCTTTCCGCATTGTTTCATCTTTCATCTTTCCGCATTTTTTCATCTTTCATCTTTCCGCATTGTTTCATCTTTCATCTTTCCGCATTGTTTCATCTTTCCGCATTGTTTCATCTTTCCGCATTGTTTCATCTTTCATCTTCCGCATTCTTTCATCTTTCATCTTTCCGAATTGTTTCATCTTTCATCTTTCCGCATTTTTTCATCTTTCATCTTTCCGCATTGTTTCATCTTTCATCTTTCCGCATTGTTTCATCTTTCATCTTTCCGCATTGTTTCATCTTTCATCTTTCCGCATTGTTTCATCTTTCATCTTTCCGCATTCTTTCATCTTTCATCTTTCCGCATTGTTTCATCTTTCATCTTTCCGCATTGTTTCATCTTTCATCTTTCCGCATTGTTTCATCTTTCAACTTTCCGCATTGTTTCATCTTTCATCTTTCCGCATTGTTTCATCTTTCATCTTTCCGCATTGTTTCATCTTTCATCTTTCCGCATTGTTTCATCTTTCCGCATTGTTTCATCTTTCCGCATTGTTTCATCTTTCCGCATTGTTTCATCTTTCATCTTCCGCATTCTTTCATCTTTCATCTTTCCGCATTGTTTCATCTTTCATCTTTCCGCATTTTTTCATCTTTCATCTTTCCGCATTGTTTCATCTTTCATCTTTCCGCATTGTTTCATCTTTCATCTTTCCGCATTCTTTCATCTTTCATCTTTCCGCATTGTTTCATCTTTCATCTTTCCGCAATGTTTCATCTTTCATCTTTCCGCATTGTTTCATCTTTCATCTTTCCGCATTTTTTCATCTTTCATCTTTCCGCATTCTTTCATCTTTCATCTTTCCGCATTGTTTCATCTTTCATCTTTCCGCATTGTTTCATCTTTCATCTTTCCGCATTCTTTCATCTTTCATCTTTCCGCATTGTTTCATCTTTCATCTTTCCGCATTGTTTCATCTTTCATGTTTCCGCATTGTTTCATATTTCATCTTTCCGCATTGTTCTTCTTTCATCTTTCCGCATTGTTTCATCTTTCCGCATTGTTTCATCTTTCATCTTTCCGCATTGTTTCATCTTTCATCTTTCCGCATTGTTTCATCTTTCATCTTTCCGCATTGTTTCATCTTTCCGCATTGTTTCATCTTTCCGCATTGTTTCATCTTTCATCTTTCCGCATTATTTCATCTTTCCGCATTGTTTCATCTTTCCGCATTGTTTCATCTTTCCGCATTGTTTCATCTTTCCGCATTGTTTCATCTTTCCGCATTGTTTCATCTTTCCGCATTGTTTCATCTTTCCGCATTGTTTCATCTTTCATCTTTCCGCATTGTTTCATCTTTCATCTTTCCGCATTGTTTCATCTTTCATCTTTCCGCATTCTTTCATCTTTCATCTTTCCGCATTGTTTCATCTTTCATCTTTCCGCAATGTTTCATCTTTCATCTTTCCGCATTGTTTCATCTTTCATATTCCGCAGTCTTTCATCTTTCATCTTTCCGCATTGTTTCATCTTTCATCTTTCCGCATTTTTTCATCTTTCATCTTTCCGCATTGTTTCATCTTTCATCTTTCCGCATTGTTTCATCTTTCATCTTTCCGCATTGTTTCATCTTTCATCTTTCCGCATTGTTTCATCTTTCATCTTTCCGCATTGTTTCATCTTTCATGTTTCCGCATTGTTTCATATTTCATCTTTCCGCATTGTTCTTCTTTCATCTTTCCGCATTGTTCTTCTTTCATCTTTCCGCATTGTTTCATCTTTCCGCATTGTTTCATCTTTCATCTTTCCGCATTGTTTCATCTTTCATCTTTCCGCATTCTTTCATCTTTCATCTTTCCGCATTGTTTCATCTTTCATCTTTCCGCATTGTTTCATCTTTCATGTTTCCGCATTGTTTCATATTTCATCTTTCCGCATTGTTCTTCTTTCATCTTTCCGCATTGTTTCATCTTTCCGCATTGTTTCATCTTTCATCTTTCCGCATTGTTTCATCTTTCATCTTTCCGCATTCTTTCATCTTTCATCTTTCCGCATTGTTTCATCTTTCATCTTTCCGCATTGTTTCATCTTTCATCTTTCCGCATTGTTTCAGCTTTCATCTTTCCGCATTGTTTCATCTTTCATCTTTCCGCATTGTTTCATCTTTCATGTTTCCGCATTGTTTCATATTTCATCTTTCCGCATTGTTCTTCTTTCATCTTTCCGCATTGTTTCATCTTTCCGCATTGTTTCATCTTTCATCTTTCCGCATTGTTTCATCTTTCATCTTTCCGCATTGTTTCATCTTTCCGCATTGTTTCATCTTTCCGCATTGTTTCATCTTTCCGCATTGTTTCATCTTTCCGCATTGTTTCATCTTTCCGCATTGTTTCATCTTTCATCTTTCCGCATTGTTTCATCTTTCATCTTTCCGCATTCTTTCATCTTTCATCTTTCCGCATTGTTTCATCTTTCATCTTCCCGCATTGTTCCATCTTTCATCTTTCCGCATTCTTTCATCTTTCATCTTTCCGCATTGTTTCATCTTTCATCTTTCCGCATTGTTTCATCTTTCATCTTTCCGCATTCTTTCATCTTTCATCTTTCCGCATTGTTTCATCTTTCATCTTTCCGCATTGTTTCATCTTTCATCTTTCCGCATTCTTTCATCTTTCATCTTTCCGCATTGTTTCATCTTTCATCTTTCCGCATTGTTTCATCTTTCATCTTTCCGCATTGTTTCATCTTTCATCTTTCCGCATTGTTTCATCTTTCATCTTTCCGCATTGTTTCATCTTTCATCTTTCCGAATTGTTTCATCTTTCATCTTTCCGCATTGTTTCATCTTTCATCTTTCCGCATTGTTTCATCTTTCATCTTTCCGCATTGTTTCATCTTTCATCTTTCCGCATTCTTTCATCTTTCATCTTTCCGCATTGTTTCATCTTTCATCTTTCCGCATTGTTTCATCTTTCCGCATTGTTTCATCTTTCCGCATTGTTTCATCTTTCCGCATTGTTTCATCTTTCCGCATTGTTTAATCTTTCCGCATTGTTTCATCTTTCCGCATTGTTTCATCTTTCCGCATTGTTTCATCTTTCCGCATTGTTTCATCTTTCATCTTTCCGCATTGTTTCATCATTCATCTTTCCGCATTGTTTCATCTTTCATCTTTCCGCATTGTTTCATCTTTCATCTTTCCGCATTGTTTCATCTTTCATCTTTCCGCATTGTTTCATCTTTCATCTTTCCGCATTGTTTCATCTTTCATCTTTCCGAATTGTTTCATCTTTCATCTTTCCGCATTGTTTCATCTTTCATCTTTCCGCATTGTTTCATCTTTCATCTTTCCGCATTGTTTCATCATCATCTTTCCGCATTGTTTCATCTTTCATCTTTCCGCATTGTTTCATCTTTCATCTTTCCGCATTGTTTCATCTTTCATCTTTCCGCATTGTTTCATCTTTCATCTTTCCGCATTGTTTCATCTTTCATCTTTCCGCATTGTTTCATCTTTCATCTTTCCGCATTGTTTCATCTTTCATCTTTCCGCATTTTTTCATCTTTCATCTTTCCGCATTGTTTCATCTTTCAACTTTCCGCATTGTTTCATCTTTCCGCATTGTTTCATCTTTCATCTTTCCGCATTGTTTCATCTTTCATCTTTCCGCATTCTTTCATCTTTCATCTTTCCGCATTGTTTCATCTTTCATCTTTCCGCATTGTTTCATCTTTCATCTTTCAGCATTCTTTCATCTTTCATCTTTCCGCATTGTTTCATCTTTCATCTTTCCGCATTCTTTCATCTTTCATCTTTCCGCATTGTTTCATCTTTCCGCATTGTTTCATCTTTCCGCATTGTTTCATCTTTCATCTTTCCGCATTGTTTCATCTTTCATCTTTCCGCATTGTTTCATCTTTCATCTTTCCGCATTCTTTCATCTTTCATCTTTCCGCATTGTTTCATCTTTCCGCATTGTTTCATCTTTCCGCATTGTTTCATCTTTCATCTTTCCGCATTGTTTCATCTTTCATCTTTCCGCATTCTTTCATCTTTCATCTTTCCGCATTGTTTCATCTTTCATCTTTCCGCATTCTTTCATCTTTCATCTTTCCGCATTGTTTCATCTTTCCGCATTGTTTCATCTTTCATCTTTCCGCATTGTTTCATCTTTCATATTTCCGCATTCTTTCATCTTTCATCTTTCCGCATTGTTGCATCTTTCATCTTTCCGCATTGTTTCATCTTTCATCTTTCCGCATTCTTTCATCTTTCATCTTTCCGCATTGTTTCATCTTTCCGCATTGTTTCATCTTTCATCTTTCCGCATTGTTTCATCTTTCATCTTTCCGCATTCTTTCATCTTTCATCTTTCCGCATTGTTGCATCTTTCATCTTTCCGCATTCCTTCATCTTTCATCTTTCCGCATTGTTTCATCCTTCCGCATTGTTTCATCTTTCCGCATTGTTTCATCTTTCCGCATTGTTTCATCTTTCATCTTTCCGCATTGTTTCATCTTTCCGCATTGTTTCATCTTTCATCTTTCCGCATTGTTTCATCTTTCATCTTTCCGCATTCTTTCATCTTTCATCTTTCCGCATTGTTTCATCTTTCATCTTTCCGCATTCCTTCATCTTTCATCTTTCCGCATTGTTTCATCCTTCCGCATTGTTTCATCTTTCCGCATTGTTTCATCTTTCCGCATTGTTTCATCTTTCATCTTTCCGCATTGTTTCATCTTTCATCTTTCCGCATTGTTTCATCTTTCATATTTCCGCATTCTTTCATCTTTCATCTTTCCGCATTGTTTCATCTTTCATCTTTCCGCATTGTTTCATCTTTCATCTTTCCGCATTCTTTCATCTTTCATCTTTCCGCATTGTTTCATCTTTCATCTTTCCGCATTTTTTCATCTTTCATCTTTCCGCATTGTTTCATCTTTCATCTTTCCGTATTGTTTCATCTTTCCGCATTGTTTCATCTTTCATCTTTCCGCATTGTTTCATCTTTCCTCATTGTTTCATCTTTCCGCATTGTTTCATCTTTCATCTTTCCGCATTGTTTCATCTTTCATCTTTCCGCATTGTTTCATCTTTCATCTTTCCGCATTTTTTCATCTTTCATCTTTCCGCATTGTTTCATCTTTCATCTTTCCGCATTGTTTCATCTTTCCGCATTGTTTCATCTTTCCGCATTGTTTCATCTTTCCGCATTGTTTCATCTTTCCGCATTGTTTCATCTTTCCGCATTGTTACATCTTTCCGCATTGTTTCATCTTTCCGCATTGTTTCATCTTTCCGCATTGTTTCATCTTTCCGCATTGTTTCATCTTTCGGCATTGTTTCATCTTTCCGCATTGTTTCATCTTTCCGCATTGTTTCATCTTTCCGCATTGTTTCATCTTTCCGCATTGTTTCATCTTTCCGCATTGTTTCATCTTTCCGCATTGTTTCATCTTTCCGCATTGTTTCATCTTTCCGCATTGTTTCATCTTACATCTTTCCGCATTTTTTCATCTTTCATCTTTCCGCATTGTTTCATCTTTCATCTTTCCGCATTGTTTCATCTTTCATCTTTCCGCATTGTTTCATCTTTCCGCATTGTTTCATCTTTCATCTTCCGCATTCTTTCATCTTTCATCTTTCCGAATTGTTTCATCTTTCATCTTTCCGCATTTTTTCATCTTTCATCTTTCCGCATTGTTTCATCTTTCATCTTTCCGCATTGTTTCATCTTTCATCTTTCCGCATTGTTTCATCTTTCATCTTTCCGCATTCTTTCATCTTTCATCTTTCCGCATTCTTTCATCTTTCATCTTTCCGCATTCTTTCATCTTTCATCTTTCCGCATTCTTTCATCTTTCCGCATTGTTTCATCTTTCATCTTCCGCATTGTTTCATCTTTCATCTTTCCGCATTGTTTCATCTTTCATCTTTCCGCATTTTTTCATCTTTCATATTTCCGCAGTTTTCATCTTTCATCTTTCCGCATTGTTTCATCTATCATCTTTCCGCATTGTTTCATCTTACATCTTTCCGCATTGTTTCATCTTTCATCTTTCCGCATTGTTTCATCTTTCATCTTTCCGCATTGTTTCATCTTTCATCTTTCCGCATTGTTTCATCTTTCATCTTTCCGCATTGTTTCATCTTTCATCTTTCCGCATTCTTTCATCTTTCATCTTTCCGCATTCTTTCATCTTTCATCTTTCCGCATTCTTTCATCTTTCATCTTTCCGCATTCTTTCATCTTTCATCTTTCCGCATTGTTTCATCTTTCATCTTTCCGCATTGTTTCATCTTTCATCTTTCCGCATTGTTTCATCTTTCATCTTTCCGCATTTTTTCATCTTTCATCTTTCCGCATTGTTTCATCTTTCATCTTTCCGCATTGTTTCATCTTTCATCTTTCCGCATTGTTTCATCTTTCATCTTTCCGCATTCTTTCATCTGTCATCTTTCCGCATTGTTTCATCTTTCATCTTTCCGCATTCTTTCATCTTTCATCTTTCCGCATTGTTTCATCTTTCCGCATTGTTTCATCTTTCCGCATTGTTTCATCTTTCCGCATTGTTTCATCTTTCCGCATTGTTTCATCTTTCCGCATTGTTTCATCTTTCCGCATTGTTTCATCTTTCATCTTTCAGCATTGTTTCATCTTTCATCTTTCCGCATTGTTTCATCTTTCATCTTTCCGCATTCTTTCATCTTTCATCTTTCCGCATTGTTTCATCTTTCATCTTTCCGCATTGTTTCATCTTTCATCTTTCCGCATTGTTTCATCTTTCATCTTTCCGCATTTTTTCATCTTTCATCTTTCCGCATTGTTTCATCTTTCATATTTCCGCATTGTTTCATCTTTCCGCATTGTTTAATCTTTCATCTTTCCGCATTGTTTCATCTTTCATCTTTCCGCATTCTTTCATCTTTCATCTTTCCGCATTGTTTCATCTTTCATCTTTCCGCATTCTTTCATCTTTCATCTTTCCGCATTGTTTCATCTTTCCGCATTGTTTCATCTTTCCGCATTGTTTCATCTTTCCGCATTGTTTCATCTTTCCGCATTGTTTCATCTTTCCGCATTGTTTCATCTTTCCGCATTGTTTCATCTTTCCGCATTGTTTCATCTTTCCTCTTTCCGCATTGTTTCATCTTTCATCTTTCCGCATTGTTTCATCTTTCATCTTTCCGCATTGTTTCATCTTTCATCTTTCCGCATTGTTTCATCTTTCATCTTTCCGCATTGTTTCATCTTTCATCTTTCCGCATTGTTTCATCTTTCATCTTTCCGCATTGTTTCATCTTTCATCTTTCCGAATTGTTTCATCTTTCATCTTTCCGCATTGTTTCATCTTTCATCTTTCCGCATTGTTTCATCTTTCCGCATTGTTTCATCTTTCATCTTCCGCATTCTTTCATCTTTCATCTTTCCGCATTGTTTCATCTTTCATCTTTCCGCATTTTTTCATCTTTCATCTTTCCGCATTGTTTCATCTTTCATCTTTCCGCATTTTTTCATCTTTCATCTTTCCGCATTGTTTCATCTTTCATCTTTCCGCATTGTTTCATCTTTCCGCATTGTTTCATCTTTCATCTTTCCGCATTGTTTCATCTTTCCGCATTGTTTCATCTTTCCGCATTGTTTCATCTTTCATCTTACCGCATTGTTTCATCTTTCATCTTTCCGCATTCTTTCATCTTTCATCTTTCCGCATTGTTTCATCTTTCATCTTTCCGCATTTTTTCATCTTTCATCTTTCCGCATTGTTTCATCTTTCATCTTTCCGCGTTGTTTCATCTTTCATCTTTCCGCATTGTTTCATCTTTCATCTTTCCGCATTGTTTCATCTTTCATCTTTCCGCATTGTTTCATCTTTCATCTTTCCGCATTGTTTCATCTTTCATCTTTCCGCATTGTTTCATCTTTCATCTTTCCGCATTGTTTCATCTTTCATCTTTCCGCATTGTTTCATCTTTCATCTTTCCGCATTGTTTCATCTTTCATCTTTCCGCATTGTTTCATCTTTCATCTTTCCGCATTGTTTCATCTTTTATCTTTCCGCATTCTTTCATCTTTCATCTTTCCGCATTGTTTCATCTTTCATCTTTCCGCATTGTTTCATCTTTCATCTTTCCGCATTGTTTCATCTTTCATCTTTCCGCATTTTTTCATCTTTCATCTTTCCGCTTTGTTTCATCTTTCATCTTTCCGCATTGTTTCATCTTTCATCTTTCCGAATTGTTTCATCTTTCATCTTTCCGCATTCTTTCATCTTTCATCTTTCCGCATTGTTTCATGTTTCATCTTTCCGCATTGTTTCATCTTTCATCTTTCCGCATTGTTTCATCTTTCATCTTTCCGCAATGTTTCATCTTTCATCTTTCCGCATTGTTTCATCTTTCATCTTCCGCATTCTTTCATCTTTCATCTTTCCGCATTTTTTCATCTTTCATCTTTCCGCATTGTTTCATCTTTCATCTTTCCGCATTGTTTCATCTTTCATCTTTCCGCATTGTTTCATCTTTCATCTTTCCGCATTGTTTCATCTTTCATCTTTCCGCATTCTTTCATCTTTCATCTTTCCGCATTGTTTCATCTTTCATCTTTCCGCATTGTTTCATCTTTCATCTTTCCGCATTGTTTCATCTTTCATCTTTCCGCATTGTTTCATCTTTCATCTTTCCGCATTGTTTCATCTTTCATCTTCCGCATTCTTTCATCTTTCATCTTTCCGCATTGTTTCATCTTTCATCTTTCCGCATTTTTTCATCTTTCATCTTTCCGCATTGTTTCATCTTTCATCTTTCCGCATTGTTTCATCTTTCATCTTTCCGCATTGTTTCATCTTTCATCTTTCCGCATTGTTTCATCTTTCATCTTTCCGCATTGTTTCATCTTTCATCTTTCCGCATTGTTTCATCTTTCATCTTTCCGCATTGTTTCATCTTTCATCTTTCCGCATTGTTTCATCTTTCATCTTTCCGCATTGTTTCATCTTTCATCTTTTCGCATTGTTTCATCTTTCATCTTTCCGCATTCTTTCATCTTTCATCTTTCCGCATTGTTTCATCTTTCATCTTTCCGCATTGTTTCATCTTTCATCTTTCCGCATTCTTTCATCTTTCATCTTTCCGCATTGTTTCATCTTTCATCTTTCCGCATTCTTTCATCTTTCATCTTTCCGCATTGTTTCATCTTTCCGCATTGTTTCATCTGTCCGCATTGTTTCATCTTTCCGCATTGTTTCATCTTTCCGCATTGTTTCATCTTTCCGCATTGTTTCATCTTTCCGCATTGTTTCATCTTTCATCTTTCCGCATTGTTTCATCTTTCATCTTTCCGCATTGTTTCATCTTTCATCTTTCCGCATTGTTTCATCTTTCATCTTTCCGCATTGTTTCATCTTTCATCTTTCCGCATTGTTTCATCTTTCCGCATTGTTTCATCTTTCCGCATTGTTTCATCTTTCCGCATTGTTTCATCTTTCATCTTTCCGCATTGTTTCATCTTTCCGCATTGTTTCATCTTTCATCTTTCCGCATTGTTTCATCTTTCATCTTTCCGCATTGTTTCATCTTTCATCTTTCCGCATTGTTTCATCTTTCATCTTTCCGCATTGTTTCATCTTTCATCTTTCCGCATTGTTTCATCTTTCATCTTCCGCATTCTTTCATCTTTCATCTTTCCGCATTGTTTCATATTTCATCTTTCCGCATTTTTTCATCTTTCATCTTTCCGCATTGTTTCATCTTTCATCTTTCCGCATTGTTTCATCTTTCCGCATTGTTTCATCTTTCATCTTCCGCATTCTTTTATCTTTCATCTTTCCGAATTGTTTCATCTTTCATCTTTCCGCATTTTTTCATCTTTCATCTTTCCGCATTGTTTCATCTTTCATCTTTCCGCATTGATTCATCTTTCATCTTTCCGCATTGTTTCATCTTTCATCTTTCCGCATTGTTTCATCTTTCATCTTTCCGCATTGTTTCATCTTTCATCTTTCCGCATTGTTTCATCTTTCATCTTTCCGCATTGTTTTATCTTTCATCTTTCCGCATTCTTTCATCTTTCATCTTTCCGCATTGTTTCATCTTTCATCTTTCCGCAATGTTTCATCTTTCATCTTTCCGCGTTGTTTCATCTTTCATCTTCCGCATTCTTTCATCTTTCATCTTTCCGCATTGTTTCATTTTTCATCTTTCCGCATTTTTTCATCTTTCATCTTTCCGCATTGTTTCATCTTTCATCTTTCCGCATTGTTTCATCTTTCATCTTTCCGCATTGTTTCATCTTTCATCTTTCCGCATTCTTTCATCTTTCATCTTTCCGCATTGTTTCATCTTTCATCTTTCCGCATTGTTTCATCTTTGATCTTTCCGCATTGTTTCATCTTTCATCTTTCCGCATTGTTTCATCTTTCATCTTTCCGCATTGTTTCATCTTTCATCTTTCCGCATTCTTTCATCTTTCATCTTTCCACATTCTTTCATCTTTCATCTTTCCGAATTGTTTCATCTTTCATCTTTCCGCATTGTTTCATCTTTCATCTTTCCGCATTGTTTCATCTTTCATCTTTCCGCATTCTTTCATCTTTCATCTTTCCGCATTGTTTCATTTTTCATCTTTCCGCATTTTTTCATCTTTCATCTTTCCGCATTGTTTCATCTTTCATCTTTCCGCATTGTTTCATCTTTCCGCATTGTTTCATCTTTCATCTTTCCGCATTGTTTCAACTTTCATCTTTCCGCATTGTTTCATCTTTCATCTTTCCGCATTGTTTCATCTTTCATCTTTCCGCATTGTTTCATTTTTCATCTTTCCGCATTGTTTCATCTTTCATCTTTCCGCATTGTTTCATCTTTCCGCATTGTTTCATCTTTCCGCATTGTTTCATCTTTCCGCATTGTTTCATCTTTCCGCATTGTTTCAACTTTCATCTTCCGCATTCTTTCATCTTTCATCTTTCCGCATTGTTTCATCTTTCCGCATTGTTTCATCTTTCCGCATTGTTTCATCTTTCATCTTCCGCATTCTTTCATCTTTCATCTTTCCGCATTGTTTCATCTTTCATCTTTCCGCATTTTTTCATCTTTCATCTTTCCGCTTTGTTTCATCTTTCATCTTTCCGCATTGTTTCATCTTTCCGCATTGTTTCATCTTTCCGCATTGTTTCATCTTTCCGCATTGTTTCATCTTTCCGCATTGTTTCATCTTTCCGCATTGTTACATCTTTCCGCATTGTTTCATCTTTCCGCATTGTTTCATCTTTCCGCATTGTTTCATCTTTCCGCATTGTTTCATCTTTCCGCATTGTTTCATCTTTCCGCATTGTTTCATCTTTCCGCATTGTTTCATCTTTCCGCATTGTTTCATCTTTCCGCATTGTTTCATCTTTCCGCATTGTTTCATCTTTCCGCATTGTTTCATCTTTCCGCATTGTTTCATCTTTCATCTTTCCGCATTGTTTCATCTTTCATCTTTCCGCATTTTTTCATCTTTCATCTTTCCGCATTGTTTCATCTTTCATCTTTCCGCATTGTTTCATCTTTCATCTTTCCGCATTGTTTCATCTTTCATCTTTCCGCATTGTTTCATCTTTCATCTTTCCGCATTGTTTCATCTTTCATCTTTCCGCATTGTTTCATCTTTCATCTTTCCGCATTGTTTCATCTTTCATCTTTCCGCATTGTTTCATCTTTCATCTTCCGCATTCTTTCATCTTTCATCTTTCCGCATTGTTTCATCTTTCATCTTTCCGCATTTTTTCATCTTTCATCTTTCCGCATTGTTTCATCTTTCATCTTTCCGCATTGTTTCATCTTTCCGCATTGTTTCATCTTTCATCTTCCGCATTCTTTCATCTTTCATCTTTCCGAATTGTTTCATCTTTCATCTTTCCGCATTTTTTCATCTTTCATCTTTCCGCATTGTTTCATCTTTCATCTTTCCGCATTGTTTCATCTTTCATCTTTCAGCATTGTTTCATCTTTCATCTTTCCGCATTGTTTCATCTTTCATCTTTCCGCATTGTTTCATCTTTCATCTTTCCGCATTGTTTCATCTTTCATCTTTCCGCATTGTTTTATCTTTCATCTTTCCGCATTCTTTCATCTTTCATCTTTCCGCATTGTTTCATCTTTCATCTTTCCGCAATGTTTCATCTTTCATCTTTCCGCGTTGTTTCATCTTTCATCTTCCGCATTCTTTCATCTTTCATCTTTCCGCATTGTTTCATTTTTCATCTTTCCGCATTTTTTCATCTTTCATCTTTCCGCATTGTTTCATCTTTCATCTTTCCGCATTGTTTCATCTTTCATCTTTCCGCATTGTTTCATCTTTCATCTTTCCGCATTCTTTCATCTTTCATCTTTCCGCATTGTTTCATCTTTCATCTTTCCGCATTGTTTCATCTTTGATCTTTCCGCATTGTTTCATCTTTCATCTTTCCGCATTGTTTCATCTTTCATCTTTCCGCATTGTTTCATCTTTCATCTTTCCGCATTCTTTCATCTTTCATCTTTCCACATTGTTTCATCTTTCATCTTTCCGCATTGTTTCATCTTTCATCTTTCCGCATTCTTTCATCTTTCATCTTTCCGCATTGTTTCATCTTTCATCTTTCCGCATTCTTTCATCTTTCATCTTTCCGCATTGTTTCATCTTTCCGCATTGTTACATCTTTCCGCATTGTTTCATCTTTCCGCATTGTTTCATCTTTCCGCATTGTTTCATCTTTCCGCATTGTTACATCTTTCCGCATTGTTTCATCTTTCCGCATTGTTTCATCTTTCCGCATTGTTTCATCTTTCCGCATTGTTTCATCTTTCCGCATTGTTTCATCTTTCCGCATTGTTTCATCTTTCCGCATGGTTTCATCTTTCCGCATTGTTTCATCTTTCCGCATTGTTTCATCTTTCCGCATTGTTTCATCTTTCATCTTTCCGCATTGTTTCATCTTTCATCTTTCCGCATTTTTTCATCTTTCATCTTTCCGCATTGTTTCATCTTTCATCTTTCCGCATTGTTTCATCTTTCATCTTTCCGCATTGTTTCATCTTTCCGCATTGTTTCATCTTTCCGCATTGTTTCATCTTTCCGCATTGTTTCATCTTTCCGCATTGTTTCATCTTTCATCTTCCGCATTCTTTCATCTTTCATCTTTCCGCATTGTTTCATCTTTCATCTTTCCGCATTGTTTCATCTTTCATCTTTCCGCATTGTTTCATCTTTCATCTTTCCGCATTGTTTCATCTTTCATCTTTCCGCATTGTTTCATCTTTCATCTTTCCGAATTGTTTCATCTTTCATCTTTCCGCATTGTTTCATCTTTCATCTTTCCGCATTGTTTCATCTTTCATCTTTCCGCATTGTTTCATCTTTCATCTTTCCGCATTGTTTCATCTTTCATCTTTCCGCATTGTTTCATCTTTCATCTTTCCGCATTGTTTCATCTTTCATCTTTCCGCATTGTTTCATCTTTCATCTTTCCGCATTGTTTCATCTTTCATCTTTCCGCATTGTTTCATCTTTCATCTTTCCGCATTTTTTCATCTTTCATCTTTCCGCATTGTTTCATCTTTCCGCATTGTTTCATCTTTCATCTTCCGCATTCTTTCATCTTTTATCTTTCCGCATTGTTTCATCTTTCATCTTTCCGCATTGTTTCATCTTTCATCTTTCCGCATTGTTTCATCTTTCATCTTTCCGCATTGTTTCATCTTTCATCTTTCCGCCTTTTTTCATCTTTCATCTTTCCGCATTGTTTCATCTTTCATCTTTCCGCATTGTTTCATCTTTCATCTTTCCGCATTGTTTCATCTTTCATCTTTCCGCATTCTTTCATCTTTCATCTTTCCGCATTGTTTCATCTTTCATCTTTCCGCATTGTTTCATCTTTCATCTTTCCGCATTGTTTTATCTTTCATCTTTCCGCATTCTTTCATCTTTCATCTTTCCGCATTGTTTCATCTTTCATCTTTCCGCAATGTTTCATCTTTCATCTTTCCGCATTGTTTCATCTTTCATCTTCCGCATTCTTTCATCTTTCATCTTTCCGCATTTTTTCATTTTTCATCTTTCCGCATTTTTTCATCTTTCATCTTTCCGCATTGTTTCATCTTTCATCTTTCCGCATTGTTTCATCTTTCTTCTTTCCGCATTGTTTCATCTTTCATCTTTCCGCATTCTTTCATCTTTCATCTTTCCGCATTGTTTCATCTTTCATCTTTCCGCATTCTTTCATCTTTCATCTATCCGCATTGTTTCATCTTTCATCTTTCCGCATTGTTTCATCTTTCATCTTTCCGCATTGTTTCATATTTCATCTTTCCGCATTGTTTCATCTTTCATCTTTCCGCATTGTTTCATCTTTCATCTTTCCGCATTGTTTCATCTTTCATCTTTCCGCATTGTTTCATCTTTCATCTTTCCGCATTGTTTCATCTTTCATCTTTCCGCATTGTTTCATCTTTCATCTTTCCGCATTCTTTCATCTTTCATCTTTCCGCATTGTTTCATCTTTCATCTTTCCGCATTGTTTCATCTTTCATCTTTCCGCATTGTTTTATCTTTCATCTTTCCGCATTCTTTCATCTTTCATCTTTCCGCATTGTTTCATCTTTCATCTTTCCGCAATGTTTCATCTTTCATCTTTCCGCATTGTTTCATCTTTCATCTTCCGCATTCTTTCATCTTTCATCTTTCCGCATAGTTTCATTTTTCATCTTTCCGCATTTTTTCATCTTTCATCTTTCCGCATTGTTTCATCTTTCATCTTTCCGCATTGTTTCATCTTTCATCTTTCCGCATTGTTTCATCTTTCATCTTTCCGCATTGTTTCATCTTTCATCTTTCCGCATTCTTTCATCTTTCATCTTTCCGCATTGTTTCATCTTTCATCTTTCCGCAATGTTTCATCTTTCATCTTTCCGCATTGTTTCATCTTTCATCTTCCGCATTCTTTCATCTTTCATCTTTCCGCATTGTTTCATCTTTCATCTTTCCGCATTTTTTCATCTTTCATCTTTCCGCATTGTTTCATGTTTCATCTTTCCGCATTTTTTCATCTTTCATCTTTCCGCTTTGTTTCATCTTTCATCTTTCCGCATTGTTTCATCTTTCATCTTTCCGCATTGTTTCATCTTTCATCTTTCCGCATTGTTTCATCTTTCATCTTTCCGTATTGTTTCATCTTTCATCTTTCCGCATTGTTTCATCTTTCATCTTTCCGCATTCTTTCATCTTTCATCTATCCGCATTCTTTCATCTTTCATCTTTCCGCATTGTTTCATCTTTCATCTTTCCGCATTGTTTCATCTTTCATCTTTCCGCATTGTTTCATATTTCATCTTTCCGCATTGTTTCATCTTTCATCTTTCCGCATTGTTTCATCTTTCATCTTTCCGCATTGTTTCATCTTTCATCTTTCCGCATTGTTTCATCTTTCATCTTTCCGCATTGTTTCATCTTTCCGCATTGTTTCATCTTTCATCTTTCCGCATTGTTTCATCTTTCATCTTTCCCCATTCTTTCATCTTTCATCTTTCCGCATTGTTTCATCTTTCCGCATTGTTTCATCTTTCATCTTTCCGCATTGTTTCATCTTTCATCTTTCCGCATTCTTTCATCTTTCATCTTTCCGCATTGTTTCATCTTTCATCTTTCCGCATTCTTTCATCTTTCATCTTTCCGCATTGTTTCATCTTTCCGCATTGTTTCATCTTTCCGCATTGTTTCATCTTTCATCTTTCCGCATTGTTTCATCTTTCATCTTTCCGCATTGTTTCATCTTTCATCTTTCCGCATTGTTTCATCTTTCATCTTTCCGCATTCTTTCATCTTTCATATTTCCGCATTCTTTCATCTTTCATCTTTCCGCATTGTTTCATCTTTCATCTTTCCGCATTGTTTCATCTTTCATCTTTCCGCATTGTTTCATCTTTCATCTTTCCGCATTGTTTCATCTTTCATCTTTCCGCATTGTTTCATCTTTCATCTTTCCGCATTCTTTCATCTTTCATCTTTCCGCATTGTTTCATCTTTCATCTTTCCGCATTTTTTCATCTTTCATCTTTCCGCATTGTTTCATCTTTCATCTTTCCGCATTGTTTCATCTTTCCGCATTGTTTCATCTTTCATCTTTCCGCATTCTTTCATCTTTCATCTTTCCGCATTGTTTCATCTTTCATCTTTCCGCATTTTTTCATCTTTCATCTTTCCGCATTGTTTCATCTTTCATCTTTCCGCATTGTTTCATCTTTCCGCATTGTTTCATCTTTCATCTTTCCGCATTCTTTCATCTTTCATCTTTCCGCATTGTTTCATCTTTCATCTTTCCGCATTGTTTCATCTTTCATCTTTCCGCATTGTTTCATCTTTCATCTTTCCGCATTGTTTCATCTTTCATCTTTCCGCATTATTTCATGTTTCATCTTTCCGCATTGTTTCATCTTTCCGCATTGTTTCATCTTTCCGCATTGTTTCATCTTTCATTTTCCGCATTCTTTCATCTTTCATCTTTCCGCATTGTTTCATCTTTCATTTTCCGCATTCTTTCATCTTTCATCTTTCCGCATTGTTTCATCTTTCCGCATTGTTTCATCTTTCATCTTCCGCATTCTTTCATCTTTCATCTTTCCGCATTGTTTCATCTTTCCGCATTGTTTCATCTTTCATTTTCCGCATTCTTTCATCTTTCATCTTTCCGCATTGTTTCATCTTTCCGCATTGTTTCATCTTTCATCTTCCGCATTCTTTCATCTTTCATCTTTCCGCATTGTTTCATCTTTCATCTTTCCGCATTTTTTCATCTTTCATCTTTCCGCATTGTTTCATCTTTCATCTTTCCGCATTGTTTCATCTTTCCGCATTGTTTCATCTTTCCGCATTGTTTCATCTTTCCGCATTGTTTCATCTTTCCGCATTGTTTCATCTTTCCGCATTGTTACATCTTTCCGCATTGTTTCATCTTTCCGCATTGTTACATCTTTCCGCATTGTTTCATCTTTCCGCATTGTTTCATCTTTCCGCATTGTTTCATCTTTCCGCATTGTTTCATCTTTCCGCATTGTTTCATCTTTCCGCATTGTTTCATCTTTCCGCATTGTTTCATCTTTCCGCATTGTTTCATCTTTCCGCATTGTTTCATCTTTCCGCATTGTTTCATCTTTCCGCATTGTTTCATCTTTCATCTTTCCGCATTGTTTCATCTTTCATTTTTCCGCATTTTTTCATCTTTCATCTTTCCGCATTGTTTCATCTTTCATCTTTCCGCATTGTTTCATTTTTCATCTTTCAGCATTGTTTCATCTTTCCGCATTGTTTCATCTTTCCGCATTGTTTCATCTTTCCACATTGTTTCATCTTTCATCTTCCGCATTCTTTCATCTTTCATCTTTCCGCATTGTTTCATCTTTCATCTTTCCGCATTGTTTCATCTTTCATCTTTCCGCATTGTTTCATCTTTCATCTTTCCGCATTGTTTCATCTTTCATCTTTCCGCATTGTTTCATCTTTCATCTTTCCGAATTGTTTCATCTTTCATCTTTCCGCATTGTTTCATCTTTCATCTTTCCGCATTGTTTCATCATTCATCTTTCCGCATTGTTTCATCTTTCATCTTTCCGCATTGTTTCATCTTTCATCTTTCCGCATTGTTTCATCTTTCATCTTTCCGCATTGTTTCATCTTCCATCTTTCCGCATTGTTTCATCTTTCATCTTTCCGCATTGTTTCATCTTTCATCTTTCCGCATTCTTTCATCTTTCATCTTTCCGCATTGTTTCATCTTTCATCTTTCCGCATTGTTTCATCTTTCATCTTTCCGCATTGTTTCATCTTTCATCTTTCCGCATTGTTTCATCTTTCATCTTGCCGCATTGTTTCATCTTTCATCTTTCCGCATTGTTTCATCTTTCCGCATTGTTTCATCTTTCATCTTCCGCATTCTTTCATCTTTCATCTTTCCGCATTGTTTCATCTTTCATCTTTCCGCATTGTTTCATCTTTCATCTTTCCGCATCGTTTCATCTTTCATCTTTCCGCATTGTTTCATCTTTCATCTTTCCGCATTGTTTCATCTTTCATCTTTCCGCATTCTTTCATCTTTCATCTTTCCGCATTGTTTCATCTTTCCGCATTGTTTCATCTTTCATCTTCCGCATTCTTTCATCTTTCATCTTTCCGCATTGTTTCATCTTTCCGCATTGTTTCATCTTTCATCTTCCGCATTCTTTCATCTTTCATCTTTCCGCATTGTTTCATCTTTCCGCATTGTTTCATCTTTCATTTTCCGCATTCTTTCATCTTTCATCTTTCCGCATTGTTTCATCTTTCCGCATTGTTTCATCTTTCATCTTCCGCATTCTTTCATCTTTCATCTTTCCGCATTGTTTCATCTTTCATCTTTCCGCATTTTTTCATCTTTCATCTTTCCGCATTGTTTCATCTTTCATCTTTCCGCATTGTTTCATCTTTCCGCATTGTTTCATCTTTCCGCATTGTTTCATCTTTCCGCATTGTTTCATCTTTCCGCATTGTTTCATCTTTCCGCATTGTTACATCTTTCCGCATTGTTTCATCTTTCCGCATTGTTACATCTTTCCGCATTGTTTCATCTTTCCGCATTGTTTCATCTTTCCGCATTGTTTCATCTTTCCGCATTGTTTCATCTTTCCGCATTGTTTCATCTTTCCGCATTGTTTCATCTTTCCGCATTGTTTCATCTTTCCGCATTGTTTCATCTTTCCGCATTGTTTCATCTTTCCGCATTGTTTCATCTTTCCGCATTGTTTCATCTTTCATCTTTCCGCATTGTTTCATCTTTCATTTTTCCGCATTTTTTCATCTTTCATCTTTCCGCATTGTTTCATCTTTCATCTTTCCGCATTGTTTCATTTTTCATCTTTCAGCATTGTTTCATCTTTCCGCATTGTTTCATCTTTCCGCATTGTTTCATCTTTCCGCATTGTTTCATCTTTCATCTTCCGCATTCTTTCATCTTTCATCTTTCCGCATTGTTTCATCTTTCATCTTTCCGCATTGTTTCATCTTTCATCTTTCCGCATTGTTTCATCTTTCATCTTTCCGCATTGTTTCATCTTTCATCTTTCCGCATTGTTTCATCTTTCATCTTTCCGAATTGTTTCATCTTTCATCTTTCCGCATTGTTTCATCTTTCATCTTTCCGCATTGTTTCATCTTTCATCTTTCCGCATTGTTTCATCTTTCATCTTTCCGCATTGTTTCATCTTTCATCTTTCCGCATTGTTTCATCTTTCATCTTTCCGCATTGTTTCATCTTTCATCTTTCCGCATTGTTTCATCTTCCATCTTTCCGCATTGTTTCATCTTTCATCTTTCCGCATTGTTTCATCTTTCATCTTTCCGCATTCTTTCATCTTTCATCTTTCCGCATTGTTTCATCTTTCATCTTTCCGCATTGTTTCATCTTTCATCTTTCCGCATTGTTTCATCTTTCATCTTTCCGCATTGTTTCATCTTTCATCTTGCCGCATTGTTTCATCTTTCATCTTTCCGCATTGTTTCATCTTTCCGCATTGTTTCATCTTTCATCTTCCGCATTCTTTCATCTTTCATCTTTCCGCATTGTTTCATCTTTCATCTTTCCGCATTGTTTCATCTTTCATCTTTCCGCATTGTTTCATCTTTCATCTTTCCGCATTGTTTCATCTTTCATCTTTCCGCATTGTTTCATCATTCATCTTTCCGGATTGTTTCATCTTACATCTTTCTGCATTTTTTCATCTTTCATCTTTCCGCATTGTTTCATCTTTCATCTTTCCGCATTGTTTCATCTTTCATCTTTCCGCATTGTTTCATCTTTCATCTTTCCGCATTGTTTCATCTTTCATCTTTCCGCATTGTTTCATCTTTCATCTTTCCGCATTGTTTCATCTTTCATCTTTCCGCATTGTTTCATCTTTCATCTTTCCGCATTGTTTCATCATTCATCTTTCCGGATTGTTTCATCTTTCATCTTTCCGCATTGTTTCATATTTCATCTTTCCGCATTGTTTCATCTTTCATCTTTCCGCATTGTTTCATCTTTCATCTTTCCGCATTCTTTCATCTTTCATCTTTCCGCATTGTTTCATCTTTCATCTTTCCGCATTGTTTCATCTTTCATCTTTCCGCATTGTTCCATCTTTCATCTTTCCGCATTGTTTCATCTTTCATCTTTCCGCATTGTTTCATCTATCATCTTTCCGCATTGTTTCATCTTTCATCTTTCCGCATTGTTTCATCTTTCATCTTTCCGCATTGTTTCATCTTTCATCTTTCCGCATTGTTTCATCTTTCATCTTTCCGCATTCTTTCATCTTTCATCTTTCCGCATTCTTTCATCTTTCATCTTTCCGCATTGTATCATCTTTCATCTTTCCGCATTTTTTCATCTTTCATCTTTCCGCATTGTTTCATCTTTCATCTTTCCGCATTGTTTCATCTTTCATCTTTCCGCATTGTTTCATCTTTCATCTTTCCGCATTGTTTCATATTTCATCTTTCCGCATTGTTTCATCTTTCATCTTTCCGCATTGTTTCATCTTTCATCTTTCCGCATTGTTTCATCTTTCATCTTTCCGCATTGTTTCATCTTTCATCTTTCCGCATTGTTTCATCTTTCATATTTCCGCATTGTATCATCTTTCATCTTTCCGCATTGTTTCATCTTTCATCTTTCCGCATTCTTTCATCTTTCATCTTTCCGCATTGTTTCATCTTTCCGCATTGTTTCATCTTTCATCTTTCCGCATTGTTTCATCTTTCATCTTTCCGCATTCTTTCATCTTTCATCTTTCCGCATTGTTTCATCTTTCATCTTTCCGCATTCTTTCATATTTCATCTTTCCGCATTGTTTCATCTTTCCGCATTGTTTCATCTTTCCGCATTGTTTCGTCTTTCCGCATTGTTTCATCTTTCCGCATTGTTTCATCTTTCATCTTTCCGCATTGTTTCATCTTTCATCTTTCCGCATTGTTTCATCTTTCATCTTTCCGCATTGTTTCATCTTTCATCTTTCCGCATTGTTTCATCTTTCATATTTCCGCATTCTTTCATCTTTCATCTTTCCGCATTGTTTCATCTTTCATCTTTCCGCATTGTTTCATCTTTCATCTTTCCGCATTGTTTCATCTTTCATCTTTCCGCATTGTTTCATCTTTCATCTTTCCGCATTGTTTCATCTTTCATCTTTCCGCATTCTTTCATCTTTCATCTTTCCGCATTGTTTCATCTTTCATCTTTCCGCATTTTTTCATCTTTCATCTTTCCGCATTGTTTCATCTTTCATCTTTCCGCATTGTTTCATCTTTCCGCATTGTTTCATCTTTCCGCATTGTTTCATCTTTCCGCATTGTTTCATCTTTCATCTTTCCGCATTCTGTCATCTTTCATCTTTCCGCATTGTTTCATCTTTCATCTTTCCGCATTGTTTCATCTTTCATCTTTCCGCATTCTTTCATCTTTCATCTTTCCGCATTGTTTCATCTTTCATCTTTCCGCATTCTTTCATCTTTCATCTTTCCGCATTGTTTCATCTTTCCGCATTGTTTCATCTTTCATCTACCGCATTCTTTCATCTTTCATCTTTCCGCATTGTTTCATCTTTCCGCATTGTTTCATCTTTCATCTTCCGCATTCTTTCATCTTTCATCTTTCCGCATTGTTTCATCTTTCATCTTTCCGCATTTTTTCATCTTTCATCTTTCCGCATTGTTTCATCTTTCATCTTTCCGCATTGTTTCATCTTTCCGCATTGTTTCATCTTTCCGCATTGTTTCATCTTTCCGCATTGTTTCATCTTTCCGCATTGTTTCATCTTTCCGCATTGTTTCATCTTTCCGCATTGTTTTATCTTTCCGCATTGTTTCATCTTTCCGCATTGTTTCATCTTTCATCTTCCGCATTCTTTCATCTTTCATCTTTCCGCATTGTTTCATCTTTCATCTTTCCGCATTGTTTCATCTTTCATCTTTCCGCATTGTTTCATCTTTCATCTTTCCGCATTGTTTCATCTTTCATCTTTCCGCATTGTTTCATCTTTCATCTTTCCGAATTGTTTCATCTTTCATCTTTCCGCATTGTTTCATCTTTCATCTTTCCGCATTGTTTCATCTTTCATCTTTCCGCATTGTTTCATCTTTCATCTTTCCGCATTGTTTCATCTTTCATCTTTCCGCATTGTTTCATCTTTCATCTTTCCGCATTGTTTCATCTTTAATCTTTCCGCATTGTTTCATCGTTCATCTTTCCGCATTGTTTCATCTTTCATCTTTTCGCATTGTTTCATCTTTCATCTTTCCGCATTGTTTCATCTTTCATCTTTCCGCATTGTTTCATCTTTCATCTTCCGCATTCTTTCATCTTTCATCTTTCCGCATTGTTTCATCTTTCATCTTTCCGCATTGTTTCATCTTTCATCTTTCCGCATTGTTTCATCTTTCATCTTTCCGCATTGTTTCATCTTTCCGCATTGTATCATCTTTCCGCATTGTTTCATCTTTCATCTTCCGCATTCTTTCATCTTTCATCTTTCCGAATTGTTTCATCTTTCATCTTTCCGCATTTTTTCATCTTTCATCTTTCCGCATTCTTTCATCTTTCATCTTTCCGCATTGTTTCATCTTTCATCTTTCCGCATTGTTTCATCTTTGATCTTTCCGCATTGTTTCATCTTTCATCTTTCCGCATTGTTTCATCTTTCATCTTTCCGCATTGTTTCATCTTTCATCTTTCCGCATTTTTTCATCTTTCATCTTTCCGCATTGTTTCATCTTTCATCTTTCCGCATTGTTTCATCTTTCATCTTTCCGCATTGTTTCCTCTTTCATCTTTCCGCATTGTTTCATCTTTCATCTTTCCGCATTGTTTCATCTTTCATCTTTCGGCATTGTTTCATCTTTCATCTTTCCGCATTGTTTCATCTTTCATCTTTCCGCATTGTTTAGTCATTCATCTTTCCGGATTGTTTCATCTTTCATCTTTCCGCATTGTTTCATCTGTCATCTTTCCGCATTGTTTCATCTTTCATCTTTCCGCATTGTTTCATCTTTCATCTTTCCGCATTCTTTCATCTTTCATCTTTCCGCATTGTTTCATCTTTCATCTTTCCGCATTGTTTCATCTTTCATCTTTCCGCATTGTTTCATCTTTCATCTTTCCGCATTTTTTCATCTTTAATCTTTCCGCATTGTTTCATCTTTCATCTTTCCGCATTGTTTCATCTTTCCGCATTGTTTCATCTTTCCGCATTGTTTCATCTTTCCGCATTGTTTCATCTTTCATCTTTCCGCATTGTTTCATCTTTCATCTTTCCGCATTCTTTCATCTTTCATCTTTCCGCATTGTTTCATCTTTCATCTTTCCGCATTCTTTCATCTTTCATCTTTCCGCATTGTTTCATCTTTCATCTTTCCGCATTCTTTCATCTTTCATCTTTCCGCATTGTTTCATCTTTCATCTTTCCGCATTCTTTCATCTTTCATCTTTCCGCATTGTTTCATCTTTCCGCATTGTTTCATCTTTCCGCATTGTTTCATCTTTCCGCATTGTTTCATCTTTCCGCATTGTTTCATCTTTCCGCATTGTTTCATCTTTCCGCATTGTTTCATCTTTCCGCATTGTTTCATCTTTCCGCATTGTTTCATCTTTCCGCATTGTTTCATCTTTCCGCATTGTTTCATCTTTCCGCATTGTTTCATCTTTCCGCATTGTTTCATCTTTCCGCATTGTTTCATCTTTCCGCATTGTTTCATCTTTCATCTTTCCGCATTGTTTCATCTTTCATCTTTCCGCATTGTTTCATCTTTCATCTTTCCGCATTGTTTCATCTTTCATCTTTCCGCATTGTTTCATCTTTCATCTTTCCGCATTGTTTCGTCTTTCATCTTTCCTTATTGTTTCATCTTTCATCTTTCCGCATTCTTTCATCTTTCATCTTTCCGCATTGTTTCATCTTTCATCTTTCCGCATTGTTTCATCTTTCATCTTTCCGCATTGTTTCATCTTTCATCTTTCCGCATTGTTTCATCTTTCATCTTTCCGCATTCTTTCATCTTTCATCTTTCCGCATTGTTTCATCTTTCATCTTTCCGCATTCTTTCATCTTTCATCTTTCCGCATTGTTTCATCTTTCATCTTTCCGCATTTTTTCATCTTTCATCTTTCCGCATTGTTTCATCTTTCCGCATTGTTTCATCTTTCCGAATTGTTTCATCTTTCCGCATTGTTTCATCTTTCAGCACTGTTTCATCTTTCCGCATTGTTTCATCTTTCATCTTTCCGCATTGTTTCATCTTTCCGCATTGTTTCATCTTTCATCTTTCCGCATTGTTTCATCATTCATCTTTCCGCATTGTTTCATCTTTCATCTTTCCGCATTGTTTCATCTTTCATCTTTCCGCATTGTTTCATCTTTCATCTTTCCGCATTCTTTCATCTTTCATCTTTCCGCATTGTTTCATCTTTCATCTTTCCGCATTGTTTCATCTTTCATCTTTCCGCATTCTTTCATCTTTCATCTTTCCGCATTCTTTCATCTTTCATCTTTCCGCATTGTTTCATCTTTCATCTTTCCGCATTCTTTCATCTTTCATCTTTCCGCATTGTTTCATCTTTCCGCATTTTTTCATCTTTCATCTTTCCGCATTGTTTCATCTTTCATCTTTCCGCATTGTTTCATCTTTCATCTTTCCGCATTGTTTCATCTTTCATCTTTCCGAATTGTTTCATCTTTCCGCATTGTTTCATCTTTCATCTTTCCGCATTGTTTCATCTTTCATCTTTCCGCATTGTTTCATCTTTCATCTTTCCGCATTGTTTCATCTTTCATCTTTCCGGATTGTTTCATCTTTCATCTTTCCGCATTGTTTCATCTTTCATCTTCCGCATTCTTTCATCTTTCTTCTTTCCGCATTGTTTCATCTTTCATCTTTCAGCATTTTTTCATCTTTCATCTTTCCGCATTGTTTCATCTTTCCGCATTGTTTCATCTTTCCGCATTGTTTCATCTTTCCGCATTGTTTCATCTTTCCGCATTGTTTCATCTTTCCGCATTGTTTCATCTTTCCGCATTGTTTCATCTTTCCGCATTGTTTCATCTTTCCGCATTGTTTCATCTTTCCGCATTGTTTCATCTTTCCGCATTGTTTCATCTTTCCGCATTGTTTCATCTTTCATCTTTCCGCATTGTTTCATCATTCATCTTCCCGCATTGTTTCATCTTTCATCTTTCCGCATTGTTTCATCTTTCATCTTTCCGCATTGTTTCATCTTTCATCTTTCCGCATTGTTTCATCTTTCATCTTTCCGCAATGTTTCATCTTTCATCTTCCGCATTGTTTCATCTTTCATCTTCCGCATTCTTTCATCTTTCATCTTTCCGCATTGTTTCAATTTCATCTTTCCGCATTCTTTCATCTTTCATCTTTCCGCATTGTTTCATCTTTCATCTTTCCGCATTGTTTCATCTTTCATCTTTCCGCATTGTTTCATCTTTCATCTTTCCGCATTTTTTCATCTTTAATCTTTCCGCATTGTTTCATCTTTCATCTTTCCGCATTGTTTCATCTTTCCGCATTGTTTCATCTTTCCGCATTGTTTCATCTTTCCGCATTGTTTCATCTTTCCGCATTGTTTCATCTTTCATCTTTCCGCATTGTTTCATCTTTCATCTTTCCGCATTCTTTCATCTTTCATCTTTCCGCATTTTTTCATCTTTCATCTTTCCGCATTCTTTCATCTTTCATCTTTCCGCATTGTTTCATCTTTCATCTTTCCGCATTGTTTCATCTTTCATCTTTCCGCATTCTTTCATCTTTCCGCATTGTTTCATCTTTCCGCATTGTTTCATCTTTCCGCATTGTTTCATCTTTCCGCATTGTTTCATCTTTCCGCATTGTTTCATCTTTCCGCATTGTTTCATCTTTCCGCATTGTTTCATCTTTCCGCATTGTTTCATCTTTCCGCATTGTTTCATCTTTCCGCATTGTTTCATCTTTCCGCATTGTTTCATCTTTCCGCATTGTTTCATCTTTCCGCATTGTTTCATCATTCCGCATTGTTTCATCTTTCCGCATTGTTTCATCTTTCCGCATTGTTTCATCTTTCATCTTTCCGCATTGTTTCATCTTTCATGTTTCCGCATTGTTTCATCTTTCATCTTTCCGAATTGTTTCATCTTTCCGCATTGTTTCATCTTTCATCTTTCCGCATTGTTTCATCTTTCATCTTTCCGCATTGTTTCATCTTTCATCTTTCCGCATTGTTTCATCTTTCATCTTTCCGGATTGTTTCATCTTTCATCTTTCCGCATTGTTTCATCTTTCATCTTCCGCATTCTTTCATCTTTCATCTTTCCGCATTGTTTCATCTTTCATCTTTCAGCATTTTTTCATCTTTCATCTTTCCGCATTGTTTCATCTTTCCGCATTGTTTCATCTTTCCGCATTGTTTCATCTTTCCGCATTGTTTCATCTTTCCGCATTGTTTCATCTTTCCGCATTGTTTCATCTTTCCGCATTGTTTCATCTTTCCGCATTGTTTCATCTTTCCGCATTGTTTCATCTTTCCGCATTGTTTCATCTTTCATCTTTCGGCATTCTTTCATCTTTCATCTTTCCGCATTGTTTCATCTTTCATCTTTCCGCATTGTTTCATCTTTCATCTTTCCGCATTGTTTCATCTTTCATCTTTCCGCATTCTTTCATCTTTCATCTTTCCGCATTGTTTCATCTTTCATCTTTCCGCATTCTTGCATCTTTCATCTTTCCGCATTGTTTCATCTTTCATCTTTCCGCATTGTTTCATCTTTCATCTTTCGGCATTGTTTCATCTTTCATCTTTCCGCATTGTTTCATCTTTCATCTTTCCGCATTGTTTCATCATTCATCTTTCCGGCTTGTTTCATCTTTCATCTTTCCGCATTGTTTCATCTTTCATCTTTCCGCATTGTTTCATCTTTCATCTTTCCGCATTGTTTCATCTTTCATCTTTCCGCATTTTTTCATCTTTCATCTTTCCGCATTGTTTCATCTTTCATCTTTCCGCATTGTTTCATCTTTCCGCATTGTTTCATCTTTCCGCATTGTTTCATCTTTCCGCATTGTTTCATCTTTCCGCATTGTTTCATCTTTCCGCATTGTTTCATCTTTCATCTTTCCGCATTGTTTCATCTTTCATCTTTCCGCATTCTTTCATCTTTCATCTTTCCGCATTGTTTCATCTTTCATCTTTCCGCATTGTTTCATCTTTCATCTTTCCGCATTGTTTCATCTTTCATCTTTCTGCATTGTTTCATCTTTCATCTTCCGCATTCTTTCATCTTTCATCTTTCCGCATTATTTCATCTTTCATCTTTCCGCATTTTTTCATCTTTCATCTTTCCGCATTGTTTCAGCTTTCCGCATTGTTTCATCTTTCCGAATTGTTTCATCTTTCCGCATTGTTTCATCTTTCCGCATTGTTTCATCTTTCCGCATTGTTTAATCTTTCATCTTTCCGCATTGTTTCATCTTTCCGCATTGTTTCATCTTTCATCTTTCCGCATTGTTTCATCATTCATCTTTCCGCATTGTTTCATCTTTCATCTTTCCGCATTGTTTCATCTTTCATCTTTCCGCATTGTTTCATCTTTCATCTTTCCGCATTGTTTCATCTTTCATCTTTCCGCATTGTTTCATCTTTCATCTTTCCGCATTGTTTCATCTTTCATCTTTCCGCATTCTTTCATCTTTCATCTTTCCGCATTCTTTCATCTTTCATCTTTCCGCATTGTTTCATCTTTCATCTTTCCGCATTCTTTCATCTTTCATCTTTCCGCATTGTTTCATCTTTCATCTTTCCGCATTGTTTCATCTTTCATCTTTCCGCATTCTTTCATCTTTCATCTTTCCGCATTCTTTCATCTTTCATCTTTCCGCATTGTTTCATCTTTCATCTTTCCGCATTCTTTCATCTTTCATCTTTCCGCATTGTTTCATCTTTCATCTTTCCGCATTTTTTCATCTTTCATCTTTCCGCATTGTTTCATCTTTCATCTTTCCGCATTGTTTCATCTTTCATCTTTCCGCATTGTTTCATCTTTAATCTTTCCGAATTGTTTCATCTTTCCGCATTGTTTCATCTTTCATCTTTCCGCATTGTTTCATCTTTCATCTTTCCGCATTGTTTCATCTTTCATTTTTCCGCATTGTTTCATCTTTCATCTTTCCGGATTGTTTCATCTTTCATCTTTCCGCATTGTTTCATCTTTCATCTTCCGCATTCTTTCATCTTTCATCTTTCCGTATTGTTTCATCTTTCATCTTTCCGGATTGTTTCATCTTTCATCTTTCCGCATTGTTTCATCTTTCATCTTCTGCATTCTTTCATCTTTCATCTTTCCGCATTGTTTCATCTTTCATCTTTCCGGATTGTTTCATCTTTCATCTTTCCGCATTGTTTCATCTTTCATCTTCCGCATTCTTTCATCTTTCATCTTTCCGCATTGTTTCATCTTTCATCTTTCCGCATTGTTTCATCTTTCATCTTTCCGAATTGTTTCATCTTTCCGCATTGTTTCATCTTTCATCTTTCCGCATTGTTTCATCTTTCATCTTTCCGCATTGTTTCATCTTTCATCTTTCCGCATTGTTTCATCTTTCATCTTTCCGGATTGTTTCATCTTTCATCTTTCCGCATTGTTTCATCTTTCATCTTCCGCATTCTTTCATCTTTCATCTTTCCGCATTGTTTCATCTTTCATCTTTCCGGATTGTTTCATCTTTCATCTTTCCGCATTGTTTCATCTTTCATCTTTTCGCATTGTTTCATCTTTCATCTTTCCGCATTGTTTCATCTTTCATCTTTCCGCATTTTTTCATCTTTCATCTTTCCGCATTGTTTCATCTTTCATCTTTCCGCATTGTTTCATCTTTCATCTTTCCGCATTGTTTCATCTTTCCGCATTGTTTCATCTTTCCGCATTGTTTCATCTTTCCGCATTGTTTCATCTTTCCGCATTGTTTCATCTTTCCGCATTGTTTCATCTTTCCGCATTGTTTCATCTTTCCGCATTGTTTCATCTTTCCGCATTGTTTCATCTTTCCGCATTGTTTCATCTTTCCGCATTGTTTCATCTTTCATCTTCCGCATTCTTTCATCTTTCATCTTTCCGCATTGTTTCATCTTTCATCTTTCCGCATTGTTTCATCTTTCATCTTTCCGCATTGTTTCATCTTTCATCTTTCCGCATTGTTTCATCTTTCATCTTTCCGCATTGTTTCATCTTTCATCTTTCCGAATTGTTTCATCTTTCATCTTTCCGCATTGTTTCATCTTTCATCTTTCCGCATTGTTTCATCTTTCATCTTTCCGCATTGTTTCATCTTTCATCTTTCCGCATTGTTTCATCTTTCATCTTTCCGCATTGTTTCATCTTTCATCTTTCCGCATTGTTTCATCTTTAATCTTTCCGCATTGTTTCATCTTTCATCTTTCCGCATTGTTTCATCTTTCATCTTTTCGCATTGTTTCATCTTTCATCTTTCCGCATTGTTTCATCTTTCATCTTTCCGCATTGTTTCATCTTTCATCTTCCGCATTCTTTCATCTTTCATCTTTCCGCATTGTTTCATCTTTCATCTTTCCGCATTGTTTCATCTTTCATCTTTCCGCATTGTTTCATCTTTCATCTTTCCGCATTGTTTCATCTTTCCGCATTGTATCATCTTTCCGCATTGTTTCATCTTTCATCTTCCGCATTCTTTCATCTTTCATCTTTCCGAATTGTTTCATCTTTCATCTTTCCGCATTGTTTCATCTTTCATCTTCCGCATTCTTTCATCTTTCATCTTTCCGCATTGTTTCATCTTTCATCTTTCCGGATTGTTTCATCTTTCATCTTTCCGCATTGTTTCATCTTTCATCTTCCGCATTCTTTCATCTTTCATCTTTCCGCATTGTTTCATCTTTCATCTTTCAGCATTTTTTCATCTTTCATCTTTCCGCATTGTTTCATCTTTCCGCATTGTTTCATCTTTCCGCATTGTTTCATCTTTCATCTTTCCGCATTGTTTCATCATTCATCTTCCCGCATTGTTTCATCTTTCATCTTTCCGCATTGTTTCATCTTTCATCTTTCCGCATTGTTTCATCTTTCATCTTTCCGCATTCTTTCATCTTTCATCTTTCCGCATTGTTTCATCTTTCATCTTTCCGCATTGTTTCATCTTTCATCTTTCCGCATTGTTTCATCTTTCATCTTTCCGCATTGTTTCATCTTTCATCTTTCCGCATTGTTTCATCTTTCATCTTTCCGCATTGTTTCATCTTTCCGCATTGTTTCATCTTTCCGCATTGTTTCATCTTTCATCTTTCCGCATTCTTTCATCTTTCATCTTTCCGCATTGTTTCATCTTTCATCTTTCCGCATTTTTTCATCTTTCATCTTTCCGCATTGTTTCATCTTTCATCTTTCCGCATTGTTTCATCTTTCATCTTTCCGCATTGTTTCATCTTTCATCTTTCCGAATTGTTTCATCTTTCATCTTTCCGCATTGTTTCATCTTTCATCTTTCCGCATTGTTTCATCTTTCATCTTTCCGCATTGTTTCATCTTTCATCTTTCCGAATTGTTTCATCTTTCCGCATTGTTTCATCTTTCATCTTTCCGCATTGTTTCATCTTTCATCTTTCCGCATTGTTTCATCTTTCATCTTTCCGCATTGTTTCATCTTTCATCTTTCCGCATTGTTTCATCTTTCATCTTTCCGGATTGTTTCATCTTTCATCTTTCCGCATTGTTTCATCTTTCATCTTCCGCATTCTTTCATCTTTCATCTTTCCGCATTGTTTCATCTTTCATCTTTCCGGATTGTTTCATCTTTCATCTTTCCGCATTGTTTCATCTTTCATCTTCCGCATTCTTTCATCTTTCATCTTTCCGCATTGTTTCATCTTTCATCTTTCAGCATTTTTTCATCTTTCATCTTTCCGCATTGTTTCATCTTTCCGCATTGTTTCATCTTTCCGCATTGTTTCATCTTTCCGCATTGTTTCATCTTTCCGCATTGTTTCATCTTTCCGCATTGTTTCATCTTTCCGCATTGTTTCATCTTTCATCTTTCCGCATTGTTTCATCATTCATCTTCCCGCATTCTTTCATCTTTCATCTTTCCGCATTGTTTCATCTTTCATCTTTCCGCATTGTTTCATCTTTCATCTTTCCGCATTGTTTCATCTTTCATCTTTCCGCATTGTTTCATCTTTCATCTTTCCGCATTGTTTCATCTTTCATCTTTCCGCATTGTTTCATCTTTCATCTTTCCGCATTGTTTCATCTTTCATCTTTCCACATTGTTTCATCTTTCATCTTTCCGCATTCTTTCATCTTTCATCTTTCCGCATTGTTTCATCTTTCATCTTTCCGCATTGTTTCATCTTTCATCTTTCCGCATTTTTTCATCTTTCATCTTTCCGCATTGTTTCATCTTTCATCTTTCCGCATTCTTTCATCTTTCATCTTTCCGCATTGTTTTATCTTTCATCTTCCGCATTCTTTCATCTTTCATCTTTCCGCATTGTTTCATCTTTCATCTTTCCGCATTCTTTCATCTTTCATCTTTCCGCATTGTTTCAGCTTTCCGCATTGTTTCATCTTTCCGAATTGTTTCATCTTTCCGCATTGTTTCATCTTTCCGCATTGTTTCATCTTTAATCTTTCCGAATTGTTTCATCTTTCCGCATTGTTTCATCTTTCATCTTTCCGCATTGTTTCATCTTTCATCTTTCCGCATTGTTTCATCTTTCATCTTTCCGCATTGTTTCATCTTTCATCTTTCCGGATTGTTTCATCTTTCATCTTTCCGCATTGTTTCATCTTTCATCTTCCGCATTCTTTCATCTTTCATCTTTCCGCATTGTTTCATCTTTCATCTTTCCGGATTGTTTCATCTTTCATCTTTCCGCATTGTTTCATCTTTCATCTTCCGCATTCTTTCATCTTTCATCTTTCCGCATTGTTTCATCTTTCATCTTTCCGGATTGTTTCATCTTTCATCTTTCCGCATTGTTTCATCTTTCATCTTCCGCATTCTTTCATCTTTCATCTTTCAGCATTTTTTCATCTTTCATCTTTCCGCATTGTTTCATCTTTCCGCATTGTTTCATTTTTCATCTTTCCGCATTGTTTCATCATTCATCTTCCCGAATTGTTTCATCTTTCATCTTTCCGCATTGTTTCATCTTTCATCTTTCCGCATTGTTTCATCTTTCATCTTTCCGCATTCTTTCATCTTTCATCTTTCCGCATTGTTTCATCTTTCATCTTTCCGCATTGTTTCATCTTTCATCTTTCCGCATTGTTTCATCTTTCGGCATTGTTTCATCTTTCATCTTTCCGCATTGTTTCATCTTTCATCTTCCGCATTCTTTCATCTTTCATCTTTCCGCATTGTTTCATCTTTCATCTTTCCGCATTTTTTCATCTTTCATCTTTCCGCATTGTTTCATCTTTCCGCATTGTTTCATCTTTCCGCATTGTTTCATCTTTCCGCATTGTTTCATCTTTCCGCATTGTTTCATCTTTCATCTTTCCGCATTGTTTCATCATTCATCTTTCCGCATTGTTTCATCTTTCATCTTTCCGCATTGTTTCATCTTTCATCTTTCCGCATTGTTTCATCTTTCATCTTTCCGCATTCTTTCATCTTTCATCTTTCCGCATTGTTTCATCTTTCATCTTTCCGCATTGTTTCATCTTTCATCTTTCCGCATTGTTTCATCTTTCATCTTTCCGCATTATTTCATCTTTCATCTTTCCGCATTGATTCATCTTTCATCTTTCCGCAATGTTTCATCTTTCATCTTTCCGCATTGTTTCATCTTTCATCTTCCGCATTCTTTCATCTTTCATCTTTCCGCATTGTTTCATCTTTCATCTTTCCGCATTTTTTCATCTTTCATCTTTCGCATTGTTTCATGTTTCATCTTTCCGCATTGTTTCATCTTTCATCGTTCCGCATTGTTTCATCTTTCATCTTTCCGCATTGTTTCATCTTTCATATTTCCGCATTGTTTCATCTTTCATCTTTCCGCATTGTTTCATCTTTCATCTTTCCGCATTGTTTCATCTTTCATATTTCCGCATTGTTTCATCTTTCATCTTTCCGCATTGTTTCATCTTTCATCTTCCGCATTCTTTCATCTTTCATCTTTCCGCATTGTTTCATCTTTCATCTTTCCGCATTTTTTCATCTTTCATCTTTCCGCATTGTTTCATCTTTCATCTTTCCGGATTGTTTCATCTTTCATCTTTCCGCATTGTTTCATCTTTCATCTTTCCGCATTGTTTCATCTTTCATCTTTCCGCATTGTTTCATCTTTCATCTTTCCGCATTGTTTCATCTTTCATCTTTCCGCATTGTTTCATCTTTCATCTTTCCGCATTGTTTCATCTTTCATCTATCCGCATTGTTTCATCTTTCATCTTTCCGCATTGTTTCATCTTTCATCTTTCCGCATTGTTTCATCTTTCATCTTTCCGCATTGTTTCATCTTTCATCTTTCCGCATTCTTTCATCTTTCATCTTTCCGCATTGTTTCATCTTTCATCTTTCCGCATTGTTTCATCTTTCATCTTTCCGCATTGTTTCATCTTTCATCTTTCCGCATTGTTTCATCTTTCATCTTTCCGCATTGTTTCATCTTTGATCTTTCCGCATTGTTTCATCTTTCATCTTTCCGCATTGTTTCATATTTCATCTTTCCGCATTGGTTCATCTTTCATCTTTCCGCATTTTTTCATCTTTCATCTTTCCGCATTGTTTCATCTTTCATCTTTCCGCATTGTTTCATCTTTCATCTTTCCGCATTGTTTCATCTTTCATCTTTCCGCATTGTTTCATCTTTCATCTTTCCGCATTGTTTCATCTTTCATCTTTCGGCATTGTTTCATCTTTCATCTTTCCGCATTGTTTCATCTTTCATCTTTCCGCATTGTTTCATCATTCATCTTTCCGGATTGTTTCATCTTTCATCTTTCCGCATTGTTTCATCTTTCATCTTTCCGCATTGTTTCATCTTTCATCTTTCCGCATTCTTTCATCTTTCATCTTTCCGCATTGTTTCATCTTTCATCTTTCCGCATTGTTTCATCTTTGATCTTTCCGCATTGTTTCATCTTTCATCTTTCCGCATTGTTTCATCTTTCATCTTTCCGCATTGGTTCATCTTTCATCTTTCCGCATTTTTTCATCTTTCATCTTTCCGCATTGTTTCATCTTTCATCTTTCCGCATTGTTTCATCTTTCATCTTTCCGCATTGTTTCATCTTTCATCTTTCCGCATTGTTTCATCTTTCATCTTTCCGCATTGTTTCATCTTTCATCTTTCGGCATTGTTTCATCTTTCATCTTTCCGCATTGTTTCATCTTTCATCTTTCCGCATTGTTTCATCATTCATCTTTCCGGATTGTTTCATCTTTCATCTTTCCGCATTGTTTCATCTTTCATCTTTCCGCATTGTTTCATCTTTCATCTTTCCGCATTGTTTCATCTTTCATCTTTCCGCATTCTTTCATCTTTCATCTTTCCGCATTGTTTCATCTTTCATCTTTCCGCATTGTTTCATCTTTCATCTTTCCGCATTGTTTCATCTTTCATCTTTCCGCATTTTTTCATCTTTAATCTTTCCGCATTGTTTCATCTTTCATTTTTCCGCATTTTTTCATCTTTAATCTTTCCGCATTGTTTCATCTTTCATCTTTCCGCATTGTTTCATCTTTCCGCATTGTTTCATCTTTCCGCATTGTTTCATCTTTCCGCATTGTTTCATCTTTCATCTTTCCGCATTGTTTCATCTTTCATCTTTCCGCATTCTTTCATCTTTCATCTTTCCGCATTGTTTCATCTTTCATCTTTCCGCATTCTTTCATCTTTCATCTTTCCGCATTGTTTCATCTTTCATCTTTCCGCATTCCTTCATCTTTCATCTTTCCGCATTGTTTCATCTTTCATCTTTCCGCATTCTTTCATCTTTCATCTTTCCGCATTGTTTCATCTTTCCGCATTGTTTCATCTTTCCGCATTGTTTCATCTTTCCGCATTATATCATCTTTCCGCATTGTTTCATCTTTCCGCATTGTTTCATCTTTCCGCATTGTTTCATCTTTCCGCATTGTTTCATCTTTCCGCATTGTTTCATCTTTCCGCATTGTTTCATCTTTCCGCATTGTTTCATCTTTCCGCATTGTTTCATCTTTCCGCATTGTTTCATCTTTCCGCATTGTTTCATCTTTCCGCATTGTTTCATCTTTCCGCATTGTTTCATCTTTCCGCATTGTTTCTTCTTTCCGCATTGTTTCATCTTTCCGCATTGTTTCATCTTTCATCTTTCCGCATTGTTTCATCTTTCATCTTTCCGCATTGTTTCATCTTTCATCATTCCGCATTGTTTCATCTTTCATCTTTCCGCATTGTTTCATCTTTCATCTTTCCGCATTGTTTCATCTTTCATCTTTCCTTATTGTTTCATCTTTCATCTTTCCGCATTCTTTCATCTTTCATCTTTCCGCATTGTTTCATCTTTCATCTTTCCGCATTGTTTCATCTTTCATCTTTCCGCAATGTTTCATCTTTCATCTTTCCGCATTGTTTCATCTTTCATCTTTCCGCATTGTTTCATCTTTCCGCATTGTTTCATCTTTCCGAATTGTTTCATCTTTCCGCATTGTTTCATCTTTCCGCATTGTTTCATCTTTCCGCATTGTTTCATCTTTCATCTTTCCGCATTGTTTCATCTTTCCGCATTGTTTCATCTTTCCGCATTGTTTCATCTTTCATCTTTCCGCATTGTTTCATCATTCATCTTTCCGCATTGTTTCATCTATCATCTTTCCGCATTGTTTCATCTTTCATCTTTCCGCATTGTTTCATCTTTCATCTTTCCGCATTGTTTCATCTTTCATCTTTCCGCATTCTTTCATCTTTCATCTTTCCGCATTGTTTCATCTTTCATCTTTCCGCATTGTTTCATCTTTCATCTTTCCGCATTCTTTCATCTTTCATCTTTCCGCATTCTTTCATCTTTCATCCTTCCGCATTGTTTCATCTTTCATCTTTCCGCATTCTTTCATCTTTCATCTTTCCGCATTGTTTCATCTTTCATCTTTCCGCATTTTTTCATCTTTCATCTTTCCGCATTGTTTCATCTTTCATCTTTCCGCATTGTTTCATCTTTCATGTTTCCGCATTGTTTCATCTTTCATCTTTCCGAATTGTTTCATCTTTCCGCATTGTTTCATCTTTCATCTTTCCGCATTGTTTCATCTTTCATCTTTCCGCATTGTTTCATCTTTCATCTTTCCGCATTGTTTCATCTTTCATCTTTCCGGATTGTTTCATCTTTCATCTTTCCGCATTGTTTCATCTTTCATCTTCCGCATTCTTTCATCTTTCATCTTTCCGCATTGTTTCATCTTTCATCTTTCAGCATTTTTTCATCTTTCATCTTTCCGCATTGTTTCATCTTTCCGCAATGTTTCATCTTTCCGCATTGTTTCATCTTTCATCTTTCGGCATTCTTTCATCTTTCATCTTTCCGCATTGTTTCATCTTTCATCTTTCCGCATTGTTTCATCTTTCATCTTTCCGCATTGTTTCATCTTTCATCTTTCCGCATTCTTTCATCTTTCATCTTTCCGCATTGTTTCATCTTTCATCTTTCCGCATTCTTGCATCTTTCATCTTTCCGCATTCTTTCATCTTTCATCTTTCCGCATTGTTTCATCTTTCATCTTTCCGCATTGTTTCATCTTTCATCTTTCCGCATTGTTTCATCTTTCATCTTTCCGCATTGTTTCATCTTTCATCTTTCCGCATTGTTTCATCTTTCATCTTTCCGCATTGTTTCATCTTTCATCTTTCGGCATTGTTTCATCTTTCATCTTTCCGCATTGTTTCATCTTTCATCTTTCCGCATTGTTTCATCATTCATCTTTCCGGATTGTTTCATCTTTCATCTTTCCGCATTGTTTCATCTTTCATCTTTCCGCATTGTTTCATCTTTCATCTTTCCGCATTGTTTCATCTTTCATCTTTCCGCATTTTTTCATCTTTCATCTTTCCGCATTGTTTCATCTTTCATCTTTCCGCATTGTTTCATCTTTCCGCATTGTTTCATCTTTCCGCATTGTTTCATCTTTCCGCATTGTTTCATCTTTCCGCATTGTTTCATCTTTCCGCATTGTTTCATCTTTCATCTTTCCGCATTCTTTCATCTTTCATCTTTCCGCATTGTTTCATCTTTCATCTTTCCGCATTCTTTCATCTTTCATCTTTCCGCATTGTTTCATCTTTCATCTTTCCGCATTCCTTCATCTTTCATCTTTCCGCATTGTTTCATCTTTCATCTTTCCGCATTCTTTCATCTTTCATCTTTCCGCATTGTTTCATCTTTCCGCATTGTTTCATCTTTCCGCATTGTTTCATCTTTCCGCATTGTTTCATCTTTCCGCATTGTTTCATCTTTCCGCATTGTTTCATCTTTCCGCATTGTTTCATCTTTCCGCATTGTTTCATCTTTCCGCATTGTTTCATCTTTCCGCATTGTTTCATCTTTCCGCATTGTTTCATCTTTCCGCATTGTTTCATCTTTCATCTTTCCGCATTGTTTCATCTTTCATCTTTCCGCATTGTTTCATCTTTCATCATTCCGCATTGTTTCATCTTTCATCTTTCCGCATTGTTTCATCTTTCATCTTTCCGCATTGTTTCATCTTTCATCTTTCCTTATTGTTTCATCTTTCATCTTTCCGCATTCTTTCATCTTTCATCTTTCCGCATTGTTTCATCTTTCATCTTTCCGCATTGTTTCATCTTTCATCTTTCCGCATTGTTTCATCTTTCATCTTTCCGCATTGTTTCATCTTTCATCTTTCCGCATTGTTTCATCTTTCCGCATTGTTTCATCTTTCCGAATTGTTTCATCTTTCCGCATTGTTTCATCTTTCCGCATTGTTTCATCTTTCCGCATTGTTTCAACTTTCATCTTTCCGCATTGTTTCATCTTTCCGCATTGTTTCATCTTTCATCTTTCCGCATTGTTTCATCTTTCATCTTTCCGCATTGTTTCATCTTTCATCTTTCCGCATTGTTTCATCTTTCCGCATTGTTTCATCTTTCATCTTTCCGCATTGTTTCATCTTTCATCTTTCCGCATTGTTTCATCTTTCATCTTTCCGCATTGTTTCATCTTTCATCTTTCCGCATTGTTTCATCTTTCATCTTTCCGCATTGTTTCATCTTTCATCTTTCGGCATGGTTTCATCTTTCATCTTTCCGCATTGTTTCATCTTTCATCTTTCCGCATTGTTTCATCATTCATCTTTCCGGATTGTTTCATCTTTCATCTTTCCGCATTGTTTCATCTTTCATCTTTCCGCATTGTTTCATCTTTCATCTTTCCGCATTGTTTCATCTTTCATCTTTCCGCATTTTTTCATCTTTCATCTTTCCGCATTGTTTCATCTTTCATCTTTCCGCATTGTTTCATCTTTCCGCATTGTTTCATCTTTCCGCATTGTTTCATCTTTCCGCATTGTTTCATCTTTCCGCATTGTTTCATCTTTCCGCATTGTTTCATCTTTCATCTTTCCGCATTGTTTCATCTTTCATCTTTCCGCATTCTTTCATCTTTCATCTTTCCGCATTGTTTCATCTTTCATCTTTCCGCATTCTTTCATCTTTCATCTTTCCGCATTGTTTCATCTTTCCGCATTGTTTCATCTTTCCGCATTGTTTCATCTTTCCGCATTGTTTCATCTTTCCGCATTGTTTCATCTTTCCGCATTGTTTCATCTTTCCGCATTGTTTCATCTTTCCGCATTGTTTCATCTTTCCGCATTGTTTCATCTTTCCGCATTGTTTCATCTTTCCGCATTGTTTCATCTTTCCGCATTGTTTCATCTTTCCGCATTGTTTCATCTTTCCGCATTGTTTCATCTTTCCGCATTGTTTCATCTTTCCGCATTGTTTCATCTTTCCGCATTGTTTCATCTTTCCGCATTGTTTCAGCATTCCGCATTGTTTCATCTTTCCGAATTGTTTCATCTTTCCGCATTGTTTCATCTTTCCGCATTGTTTCATCTTTCCGCATTGTTTCATCTTTCATCTTTCCGCATTGTTTCATCTTTCCGCATTGTTTCATCTTTCCGCATTGTTTCATCTTTCATCTTTCCGCATTGTTTCATCATTCATCTTTCCGCATTGTTTCATCTTTCATCTTTCCGCATTGTTTCATCTTTCATCTTTCCGCATTGTTTCATCTTTCATCTTTCCGCATTGTTTCATCTTTCATCTTTCCGCATTCTTTCATCTTTCATCTTTCCGCAATGTTTCATCTTTCATCTTTCCGCATTGTTTCATCTTTCATCTTTCCGCATTCTTTCATCTTTCATCTTTCCGCATTCTTTCATCTTTCATCTTTCCGCATTGTTTCATCTTTCATCTTTCCGCATTGTTTCATCTTTCATCTTTCCGCATTGTTTCATCTTTCATCTTTCCGGATTGTTTCATCTTTCATCTCTCCGCATTGTTTCATCTTTCATCTTTCCGCATTGTTTCATCTTTCATCTTTCCGCATTTTTTCATCTTTCATCTTTCCGCATTGTTTCATCTTTCATCTTTCCGCATTGTTTCATCTTTCATCTTTCCGCATTGTTTCATCTTTCATCTTTCCGCATTGTTTCATCTTTCATCTTTCCGCATTGTTTCATCTTTCATCTTTCCGCATTGTTTCATCTTTCATCTTCCGCATTCTTTCATCTTTCATCTTTCCGCATTGTTTCATCTTTCATCTTTCAGCATTTTTTCATCTTTCATCTTTCCGCATTGTTTCATCTTTCCGCATTGTTTCATCTTTCATCTTTCGGCATTCTTTCATCTTTCATCTTTCCGCATTGTTTCATCTTTCATCTTTCCGCATTGTTTCATCTTTCATCTTTCCGCATTGTTTCATCTTTCATCTTTCCGCATTCTTTCATCTTTCATCTTTCCGCATTGTTTCATCTTTCATCTTTCCGCATTCTTGCATCTTTCATCTTTCCGCATTCTTTCATCTTTCATCTTTCCGCATTGTTTCATCTTTCATCTTTCCGCATTGTTTCATCTTTCATCTTTCCGCATTGTTTCATCTTTCATCTTTCCGCATTGTTTCATCTTTCAAATTTCCGCATTGTTTCATCTTTCATCTTTCCGCATTGTTTCATCTTTCATCTTTCGGCATTGTTTCATCTTTCATCTTTCCGCATTGTTTCATCTTTCATCTTTCCGCATTGTTTCATCATTCATCTTTCCGGATTGTTTCATCTTTCATCTTTCCGCATTGTTTCATCTTTCATCTTTCCGCATTGTTTCATCTTTCATCTTTCCGCATTGTTTCATCTTTCATCTTTCCGCATTTTTTCATCTTTCATCTTTCCGCATTGTTTCATCTTTCATCTTTCCGCATTGTTTCATCTTTCCGCATTGTTTCATCTTTCCGCATTGTTTCATCTTTCCGCATTGTTTCATCTTTCATCTTTCCGCATTGTTTCATCTTTCATCTTTCCGCATTCTTTCATCTTTCATCTTTCCGCATTGTTTCATCTTTCATCTTTCCGCATTCTTTCATCTTTCATCTTTCCGCATTGTTTCATCTTTCATCTTTCCGCATTCCTTCATCTTTCATCTTTCCGCATTGTTTCATCTTTCATCTTTCCGCATTCTTTCATCTTTCATCTTTCCGCATTGTTTCATCTTTCCGCATTGTTTCATCTTTCCGCATTGTTTCATCTTTCCGCATTGTTTCATCTTTCCGCATTGTTTCATCTTTCCGCATTGTTTCATCTTTCCGCATTGTTTCATCTTTCCGCATTGTTTCATCTTTCCGCATTGTTTCATCTTTCATCTTTCCGCATTGTTTCATCTTTCATCTTTCCGCATTGTTTCATCTTTCATCATTCCGCATTGTTTCATCTTTCATCTTTCCGCATTGTTTCATCTTTCATCTTTCCGCATTGTTTCATCTTTCATCTTTCCTTATTGTTTCATCTTTCATCTTTCCGCATTCTTTCATCTTTCATCTTTCCGCATTGTTTCATCTTTCATCTTTCCGCATTGTTTCATCTTTCATCTTTCCGCATTGTTTCATCTTTCATCTTTCCGCATTGTTTCATCTTTCATCTTTCCGCATTGTTTCATCTTTCCGCATTGTTTCATCTTTCCGAATTGTTTCATCTTTCCGCATTGTTTCATCTTTCCGCATTGTTTCATCTTTCCGCATTGTTTCATCTTTCATCTTTCCGCATTGTTTCATCTTTCCGCATTGTTTCATCTTTCATCTTTCCGCATTGTTTCATCTTTCATCTTTCCGCATTGTTTCATCTTTCCGCATTGTTTCATCTTTCATCTTTCCGCATTGTTTCATCTTTCATCTTTCCGCATTGTTTCATCTTTCATCTTTCCGCATTGTTTCATCTTTCATCTTTCCGCATTGTTTCATCTTTCATCTTTCCGCATTGTTTCATCTTTCATCTTTCGGCATTGTTTCATCTTTCATCTTTCCGCATTGTTTCATCTTTCATCTTTCCGCATTGTTTCATCATTCATCTTTCCGGATTGTTTCATCTTTCATCTTTCCGCATTGTTTCATCTTTCATCTTTCCGCATTGTTTCATCTTTCATCTTTCCGCATTGTTTCATCTTTCATCTTTCCGCATTTTTTCATCTTTCATCTTTCCGCATTGTTTCATCTTTCATCTTTCCGCATTGTTTCATCTTTCCGCATTGTTTCATCTTTCCGCATTGTTTCATCTTTCCGCATTGTTTCATCTTTCATCTTTCCGCATTGTTTCATCTTTCATCTTTCCGCATTCTTTCATCTTTCATCTTTCCGCATTGTTTCATCTTTCCGCATTCTTTCATCTTTCATCTTTCCGCATTGTTTCATCTTTCCGCATTGTTTCATCTTTCCGCATTGTTTCATCTTTCCGCATTGTTTCATCTTTCCGCATTGTTTCATCTTTCCGCATTGTTTCATCTTTCCGCATTGTTTCATCTTTCCGCATTGTTTCATCTTTCCGCATTGTTTCATCTTTCCGCATTTTTCATCTTTCCGCATTGTTTCATCTTTCCGCATTGTTTCATCTTTCATCTTTCCGCATTGTTTCATCTTTCATCTTTCCGCATTGTTTCATCTTTCATCTTTCTGCATTGTTTCATCTTTCATCTTCCGCATTCTTTCATCTTTCATCTTTCCGCATTATTTCATCTTTCATCTTTCCGCATTTTTTCATCTTTCATCTTTCCGCATTGTTTCAGCTTTCCGCATTGTTTCATCTTTCCGAATTGTTTCATCTTTCCGCATTGTTTCATCTTTCCGCATTGTTTCATCTTTCCGCATTGTTTCATCTTTCATCTTTCCGCATTGTTTCATCTTTCCGCATTGTTTCATCTTTCCGCATTGTTTCATCTTTCCGCATTGTTTCATCTTTCCGCATTGTTTCATCTTTCATCTTTCCGCATTGTTTCATCATTCATCTTTCCGCATTGTTTCATCTTTCATCTTTCCGCATTGTTTCATCTTTCATCTTTCCGCATTGTTTCATCTTTCATCTTTCCGCATTGTTTCATCTTTCATCTTTCCGCATTCTTTCATCTTTCATCTTTCCGCAATGTTTCATCTTTCATCTTTCCGCATTGTTTCATCTTTCATCTTTCCGCATTCTTTCATCTTTCATCTTTCCGCATTCTTTCATCTTTCATCTTTCCGCATTGTTTCATCTTTCATCTTTCCGCATTCTTTCATCTTTCATCTTTCCGCATTGTTTCATCTTTCATCTTTCCGCATTGTTTCATCTTTCATCTTTCCGCATTCTTTCATCTTTCATCTTTCCGCATTCTTTCATCTTTCATCTTTCCGCATTGTTTCATCTTTCATCTTTCCGCATTCTTTCATCTTTCATCTTTCCGCATTGTTTCATCTTTCATCTTTCCGCATTTTTTCATCTTTCATCTTTCCGCATTGTTTCATCTTTCATCTTTCCGCATTGTTTCATCTTTCATCTTTCCGCATTGTTTCATCTTTAATCTTTCCGAATTGTTTCATCTTTCCGCATTGTTTCATCTTTCATCTTTCCGCATTGTTTCATCTTTCATCTTTCCGCATTGTTTCATCTTTCATCTTTCCGCATTGTTTCATCTTTCATCTTTCCGGATTGTTTCATCTTTCATCTTTCCGCATTGTTTCATCTTTCATCTTCCGCATTCTTTCATCTTTCATCTTTCCGCATTGTTTCATCTTTCATCTTTCCGGATTGTTTCATCTTTCATCTTTCCGCATTGTTTCATCTTTCATCTTCTGCATTCTTTCATCTTTCATCTTTCCGCATTGTTTCATCTTTCATCTTTCCGGATTGTTTCATCTTTCATCTTTCCGCATTGTTTCATCTTTCATCTTCCGCATTCTTTCATCTTTCATCTTTCCGCATTGTTTCATCTTTCATCTTTCCGCATTGTTTCATCTTTCATCTTTCCGAATTGTTTCATCTTTCCGCATTGTTTCATCTTTCATCTTTCCGCATTGTTTCATCTTTCATCTTTCCGCATTGTTTCATCTTTCATCTTTCCGCATTGTTTCATCTTTCATCTTTCCGGATTGTTTCATCTTTCATCTTTCCGCATTGTTTCATCTTTCATCTTCCGCATTCTTTCATCTTTCATCTTTCCGCATTGTTTCATCTTTCATCTTTCCGGATTGTTTCATCTTTCATCTTTCCGCATTGTTTCATCTTTCATCTTCCGCATTCTTTCATCTTTCATCTTTCCGCATTGTTTCATCTTTCATCTTTCAGCATTTTTTCATCTTTCATCTTTCCGCATTGTTTCATCTTTCCGCATTGTTTCATCTTTCCGCATTGTTTCATCTTTCCGCATTGTTTCATCTTTCCGCATTGTTTCATCTTTCATCTTTCCGCATTGTTTCATCATTCATCTTCCCGCATTGTTTCATCTTTCATCTTTCCGCATTGTTTCATCTTTCATCTTTCCGCATTGTTTCATCTTTCATCTTTCCGCATTCTTTCATCTTTCATCTTTCCGCATTGTTTCATCTTTCATCTTTCCGCATTGTTTCATCTTTCATCTTTCCGCATTGTTTCATCTTTCATCTTTCCGCATTCTTTCATCTTTCATCTTTCCGCATTGTTTCATCTTTCATCTTTCCGAATTGTTTCATCTTTCATCTTTCCGCATTGTTTCATCTTTCATCTTTCCGCATTGTTTCATCTTTCATCTTTCCGCATTGTTTCATCTTTCATCTTTCCGCATTGTTTCATCTTTCATCTTTCCGCATTGTTTCATCTTTCATCTTTCCGCATTGTTTCATCTTTCATCTTTCCGCATTCTTTCATCTTTCATCTTTCCGCATTGTTTCATCTTTCATCTTTCCGCATTCCTTCATCTTTCATCTTTCCGCATTGTTTCATCTTTCATCTTTCCGCATTCTTTCATCTTTCATCTTTCCGCATTGTTTCATCTTTCCGCATTGTTTCATCTTTCCGCATTGTTTCATCTTTCCGCATTGTTTCATCTTTCCGCATTGTTTCATCTTTCCGCATTGTTTCATCTTTCCGCATTGTTTCATCTTTCCGCATTGTTTCATCTTTCCGCATTGTTTCATCTTTCCGCATTGTTTCATCTTTCCGCATTGTTTCATCTTTCATCTTTCCGCATTGTTTCATCTTTCATCTTTCCGCATTGTTTCATCTTTCATCATTCCGCATTGTTTCATCTTTCATCTTTCCGCATTGTTTCATCTTTCATCTTTCCGCATTGTTTCATCTTTCATCTTTCCTTATTGTTTCATCTTTCATCTTTCCGCATTCTTTCATCTTTCATCTTTCCGCATTGTTTCATCTTTCATCTTTCCGCATTGTTTCATCTTTCATCTTTCCGCATTGTTTCATCTTTCATCTTTCCGCATTGTTTCATCTTTCATCTTTCCGCATTGTTTCATCTTTCCGCATTGTTTCATCTTTCCGAATTGTTTCATCTTTCCGCATTGTTTCATCTTTCCGCATTGTTTCATCTTTCCGCATTGTTTCATCTTTCATCTTTCCGCATTGTTTCATCTTTCCGCATTGTTTCATCTTTCATCTTTCCGCATTGTTTCATCTTTCATCTTTCCGCATTGTTTCATCTTTCCGCATTGTTTCATCTTTCATCTTTCCGCATTGTTTCATCTTTCATCTTTCCGCATTGTTTCATCTTTCATCTTTCCGCATTGTTTCATCTTTCATCTTTCCGCATTGTTTCATCTTTCATCTTTCCGCATTGTTTCATCTTTCATCTTTCGGCATTGTTTCATCTTTCATCTTTCCGCATTGTTTCATCTTTCATCTTTCCGCATTGTTTCATCATTCATCTTTCCGGATTGTTTCATCTTTCATCTTTCCGCATTGTTTCATCTTTCATCTTTCCGCATTGTTTCATCTTTCATCTTTCCGCATTGTTTCATCTTTCATCTTTCCGCATTTTTTCATCTTTCATCTTTCCGCATTGTTTCATCTTTCATCTTTCCGCATTGTTTCATCTTTCCGCATTGTTTCATCTTTCCGCATTGTTTCATCTTTCACATTGTTTCATCTTTCCGCATTGTTTCATCTTTCATCTTTCCGCATTGTTTCATCTTTCATCTTTCCGCATTCTTTCATCTTTCATCTTTCCGCATTGTTTCATCTTTCATCTTTCCGCATTCTTTCATCTTTCATCTTTCCGCATTGTTTCATCTTTCCGCATTGTTTCATCTTTCCGCATTGTTTCATCTTTCCGCATTGTTTCATCTTTCCGCATTGTTTCATCTTTCCGCATTGTTTCATCTTTCCGCATTGTTTCATCTTTCCGCATTGTTTCATCTTTCCGCATTTTTCATCTTTCCGCATTGTTTCATCTTTCCGCATTGTTTCATCTTTCATCTTTCCGCATTGTTTCATCTTTCATCTTTCCGCATTGTTTCATCTTTCATCTTTCTGCATTGTTTCATCTTTCATCTTCCGCATTCTTTCATCTTTCATCTTTCCGCATTATTTCATCTTTCATCTTTCCGCATTTTTTCATCTTTCATCTTTCCGCATTGTTTCAGCTTTCCGCATTGTTTCATCTTTCCGAATTGTTTCATCTTTCCGCATTGTTTCATCTTTCCGCATTGTTTCATCTTTCCGCATTGTTTCATCTTTCATCTTTCCGCATTGTTTCATCTTTCCGCATTGTTTCATCTTTCCGCATTGTTTCATCTTTCATCTTTCCGCATTGTTTCATCATTCATCTTTCCGCATTGTTTCATCTTTCATCTTTCCGCATTGTTTCATCTTTCATCTTTCCGCATTGTTTCATCTTTCATCTTTCCGCATTGTTTCATCTTTCATCTTTCCGCATTCTTTCATCTTTCATCTTTCCGCAATGTTTCATCTTTCATCTTTCCGCATTGTTTCATCTTTCATCTTTCCGCATTCTTTCATCTTTCATCTTTCCGCATTCTTTCATCTTTCATCTTTCCGCATTGTTTCATCTTTCATCTTTCCGCATTCTTTCATCTTTCATCTTTCCGCATTCTTTCATCTTTCATCTTTCCGCATTGTTTCATCTTTCATCTTTCCGCATTCTTTCATCTTTCATCTTTCCGCATTGTTTCATCTTTCATCTTTCCGCATTGTTTCATCTTTCATCTTTCCGCATTCTTTCATCTTTCATCTTTCCGCATTCTTTCATCTTTCATCTTTCCGCATTGTTTCATCTTTCATCTTTCCGCATTCTTTCATCTTTCATCTTTCCGCATTGTTTCATCTTTCATCTTTCCGCATTTTTTCATCTTTCATCTTTCCGCATTGTTTCATCTTTCATCTTTCCGCATTGTTTCATCTTTCATCTTTCCGCATTGTTTCATCTTTAATCTTTCCGAATTGTTTCATCTTTCCGCATTGTTTCATCTTTCATCTTTCCGCATTGTTTCATCTTTCATCTTTCCGCATTGTTTCATCTTTCATCTTTCCGCATTGTTTCATCTTTCATCTTTCCGGATTGTTTCATCTTTCATCTTTCCGCATTGTTTCATCTTTCATCTTCCGCATTCTTTCATCTTTCATCTTTCCGCATTGTTTCATCTTTCATCTTTCCGGATTGTTTCATCTTTCATCTTTCCGCATTGTTTCATCTTTCATCTTCTGCATTCTTTCATCTTTCATCTTTCCGCATTGTTTCATCTTTCATCTTTCCGGATTGTTTCATCTTTCATCTTTCCGCATTGTTTCATCTTTCATCTTCCGCATTCTTTCATCTTTCATCTTTCCGCATTGTTTCATCTTTCATCTTTCCGCATTGTTTCATCTTTCATCTTTCCGAATTGTTTCATCTTTCCGCATTGTTTCATCTTTCATCTTTCCGCATTGTTTCATCTTTCATCTTTCCGCATTGTTTCATCTTTCATCTTTCCGCATTGTTTCATCTTTCATCTTTCCGGATTGTTTCATCTTTCATCTTTCCGCATTGTTTCATCTTTCATCTTCCGCATTCTTTCATCTTTCATCTTTCCGCATTGTTTCATCTTTCATCTTTCCGGATTGTTTCATCTTTCATCTTTCCGCATTGTTTCATCTTTCATCTTCCGCATTCTTTCATCTTTCATCTTTCCGCATTGTTTCATCTTTCATCTTTCAGCATTTTTTCATCTTTCATCTTTCCGCATTGTTTCATCTTTCCGCATTGTTTCATCTTTCCGCATTGTTTCATCTTTCCGCATTGTTTCATCTTTCATCTTTCCGCATTGTTTCATCATTCATCTTCCCGCATTGTTTCATCTTTCATCTTTCCGCATTGTTTCATCTTTCATCTTTCCGCATTGTTTCATCTTTCATCTTTCCGCATTCTTTCATCTTTCATCTTTCCGCATTGTTTCATCTTTCATCTTTCCGCATTGTTTCATCTTTCATCTTTCCGCATTGTTTCATCTTTCATCTTTCCGCATTCTTTCATCTTTCATCTTTCCGCATTGTTTCATCTTTCATCTTTCCGAATTGTTTCATCTTTCATCTTTCCGCATTGTTTCATCTTTCATCTTTCCGCATTGTTTCATCTTTCATCTTTCCGCATTGTTTCATCTTTCATCTTTCCGCATTGTTTCATCTTTCATCTTTCCGCATTGTTTCATCTTTCATCTTTCCGGATTGTTTCATCTTTCATCTTTCCGCATTGTTTCATCTTTCATCTTCCGCATTCTTTCATCTTTCATCTTTCCGCATTGTTTCATCTTTCATCTTTCAGCATTTTTTCATCTTTCATCTTTCCGCATTGTTTCATCTTTCCGCATTGTTTCATCTTTCCGCATTGTTTCATCTTTCCGCATTGTTTCATCTTTCCGCATTGTTTCATCTTTCCGCATTGTTTCATCTTTCATCTTTCCGCATTGTTTCATCATTCATCTTCCCGCATTGTTTCATCTTTCATCTTTCCGCATTGTTTCATCTTTCATTTTTCCGCATTGTTTCATCTTTCATCTTTCCGCATTCTTTCATCTTTCATCTTTCCGCATTGTTTCATCTTTCATCTTTCCGCATTTTTTCATCTTTCATCTTTCCGCATTGTTTCATCTTTCATCTTTCCGCATTGTTTCATCTTTCATCTTTCCGCATTGTTTCATCTTTCATCTTTCCGAATTGTTTCATCTTTCATCTTTCCGCATTGTTTCATCTTTCATCTTTCCGCATTGTTTCATCTTTCATCTTTCCGCATTGTTTCATCTTTCATCTTTCCGCATTGTTTCATCTTTCATCTTTCCACATTGTTTCATCTTTCATCTTTCCGCATTGTTTCATCTTTCATCTTTCCGCATTGTTTCATCTTTCATCTTTCCGCATTGTTTCATCTTTCATCTTTCCGCATTGTTTCATCTTTCATCTTTCCGAATTGTTTCATCTTTCCGCATTGTTTCATCTTTCATCTTTCCGCATTGTTTCATCTTTCATCTTTCCGCATTGTTTCATCTTTCATCTTTCCGCATTGTTTCATCTTTCATCTTTCCGGATTGTTTCATCTTTCATCTTTCCGCATTGTTTCATCTTTCATCTTCCGCATTCTTTCTTCTTTCATCTTTCCGCATTGTTTCATCTTTCATCTTTCCGGATTGTTTCATCTTTCATCTTTCCGCATTGTTTCATCTTTCATCTTCCGCATTCTTTCATCTTTCATCTTTCCGCATTGTTTCATCTTTCATCTTTCAGCATTTTTCATCTTTCATCTTTCCGCATTGTTTCATCTTTCCGCATTGTTTCATCTTTCCGCATTGTTTCATCTTTCCGCATTGTTTCATCTTTCCGCATTGTTTCATCTTTCCGCATTGTTTCATCTTTCCGCATTGTTTCATCTTTCCGCATTGTTTCATCTTTCCGCATTGTTTCATCTTTCCGCATTGTTTCATCTTTCCGCATTGTTTCATCTTTCCGCATTGTTTCATCTTTCCGCATTGTTTCATCTTTCATCTTTCCGCATTGTTTCATCATTCATCTTCCCGCATTCTTTCATCTTTCATCTTTCCGCATTGTTTCATCTTTCATCTTTCCGCATTGTTTCATCTTTCATCTTTCCGCATTGTTTCATCTTTCATCTTTCCGAATTGTTTCATCTTTCATCTTTCCGCATTGTTTCATCTTTCATCTTTCCGCATTGTTTCATCTTTCATCTTTCCGCATTGTTTCATCTTTCATCTTTCCGCATTGTTTCATCTTTCATCTTTCCGCATTGTTTTATCTTTCATCTTCCGCATTCTTTCATCTTTCATCTTTCCGCATTGTTTCATCTTTCATCTTTCCGCATTGTTTCATCTTTCATCTTTCCGCATTGTTTCATCTTTCATCTTTCCGCATTGTTTCATCTTTCATCTTTCCGCATTGTTTCATCTTTCATCTTTCCGCATTGTTTCATTTTTCATCTTTCCGCATTGTTTCATCTTTCATCTTTCCGCATTGTTTCATCTTTCATCTTTCCGCATTGTTTCATCTTTCATCTTTCCGCATTGTTTCATCTTTCATCTTTCCGCATTGTTTCATCTTTCATCTTTCCGCATTGTTTCATCTTTCATCTTTCCGCATTGTTTCATCTTTCATCTTTCCGCATTCTTTCATCTTTCATCTTTCCGCATTGTTTCAGCTTTCCGCATTGTTTCATCTTTCCGAATTGTTTCATCTTTCCGCATTGTTTCATCTTTCCGCATTGTTTCATCTTTCCGCATTGTTTCATCTTTCATCTTTCCGCATTGTTTCATCTTTCCGCATTGTTTCATCTTTCATCTTTCCGCATTGTTTCATCATTCATCTTTCCGCATTGTTTCATCTTTCATCTTTCCGCATTGTTTCATCTTTCATCTTTCCGCATTGTTTCATCTTTCATCTTTCCGCATTGTTTCATCTTTCATCTTTCCGCATTCTTTCATCTTTCATCTTTCCGCATTGTTTCATCTTTCATCTTTCCGCATTGTTTCATCTTTCATCTTTCCGCATTCTTTCATCTTTCATCTTTCCGCATTCTTTCATCTTTCATCTTTCCGCATTGTTTCATCTTTCATCTTTCCGCATTATTTCATCTTTCATCTTTCCGCATTGTTTCAGCTTTCATCTTTCCGCATTTTTTCATCTTTCATCTTTCCGCATTGTTTCATCTTTCATCTTTCCGCATTGTTTCATCTTTCATCTTTCCGCATTGTTTCATCTTTCATCTTTCCGCATTGTTTCATCTTTCATCTTTCCGCATTGTTTCATCTTTCATCTTTCCGCATTGTTTCATCTTTCATCTTTCCGCATTGTTTCATCTTTCATCTTCCGCATTCTTTCATCTTTCATCTTTCCGCATTGTTTCATCTTTCATCTTTCCGCATTTTTTCATCTTTCATCTTTCCGCATTGTTTCATCTTTCATCTTTCCGCATTGTTTCATCTTTCCGCATTGTTTCATCTTTCATCTTCCGCATTCTTTTATCTTTCATCTTTCCGAATTGTTTCATCTTTCATCTTTCCGCATTTTTTCATCTTTCATCTTTCCGCATTGTTTCATCTTTCATCTTTCCGCATTGTTTCATCTTTCATCTTTCCGCATTGTTTCATCTTTCATCTTTCCGTATTGTTTCATCTTTCATCTTTCCGCATTGTTTCATCTTTCATCTTTCCGCATTGTTTCATCTTTCATCTTTCCGCATTGTTTTATCTTTCATCTTTCCGCATTCTTTCATCTTTCATCTTTCCGCATTGTTTCATCTTTCATCTTTCCGCAATGTTTCATCTTTCATCTTTCCGCGTTGTTTCATCTTTCATCTTCCGCATTCTTTCATCTTTCATCTTTCCGCATTGTTTCATTTTTCATCTTTCCGCATTTTTTCATCTTTCATCTTTCCGCATTGTTTCATCTTTCATCTTTCCGCATTGTTTCATCTTTCATCTTTCCGCATTGTTTCATCTTTCATCTTTCCGCATTCTTTCATCTTTCATCTTTCCGCATTGTTTCATCTTTCATCTTTCCGCATTGTTTCATCTTTGATCTTTCCGCATTGTTTCATCTTTCATCTTTCCGCATTGTTTCATCTTTCATCTTTCCGCATTGTTTCATCTTTCATCTTTCCGCATTCTTTCATCTTTCATCTTTCCACATTGTTTCATCTTTCATCTTTCCGCATTGTTTCATCTTTCATCTTTCCGCATTGTTTCATCTTTCATCTTTCCGCATTGTTTCATCTTTCATCTTTCCGCATTCTTTCATCTTTCATCTTTCCGCATTGTTTCATTTTTCATCTTTCCGCATTTTTTCATCTTTCATCTTTCCGCATTGTTTCATCTTTCATCTTTCCGCATTGTTTCATCTTCCCGCATTGTTTCATCTTTCATCTTTCCGCATTGTTTCAACTTTCATCTTTCCGCATTGTTTCATCTTTCATCTTTCCGCATTGTTTCATCTTTCATCTTTCCGCATTGTTTCATTTTTCATCTTTCCGCATTGTTTCATCTTTCATCTTTCCGCATTGTTTCATCTTTCCGCATTGTTTCATCTTTCCGCATTGTTTCATCTTTCCGCATTGTTTCATCTTTCCGCATTGTTTCATCTTTCCGCATTGTTTCATCTTTCCGCATTGTTTCATCTTTCCGCATTGTTTCATCTTTCCGCATTGTTTCATCTTTCCGCATTGTTTCATCTTTCATCTTTCCGCATTGTTTCATCTTTCATATTTCCGCATTTTTTCATCTTTCATCTTTCCGCATTGTTTCATCTTTCATCTTTCCGCATTGTTTCATCTTTCATCTTTCCGCATTGTTTCATCTTTCCGCATTGTTTCATCTTTCCGCATTGTTTCATCTTTCCGCATTGTTTCATCTTTCATCTTTCCGCATTGTTTCATCTTTCATCTTTCCGCATTGTTTCATCTTTCATCTTTCCGCATTGTTTCATCTTTCATCTTTCCGCATTGTTTCATCTTTCATCTTTCCGCATTGTTTCATCTTTCATCTTCCGCATTCTTTCATCTTTCATCTTTCCGCATTGTTTCATCTTTCATCTTTCCGCATTTTTTCATCTTTCATCTTTCCGCATTGTTTCATCTTTCATCTTTCCGCATTGTTTCATCTTTCCGCATTGTTTCATCTTTCATCTTACGCATTCTTTCATCTTTCATCTTTCCGAATTGTTTCATCTTTCATCTTTCCGCATTTTTTCATCTTTCATCTTTCCGCATTGTTTCATCTTTCATCTTTCCGCATTGTTTCATCTTTCATCTTTCCGCATTGTTTCATCTTTCATCTTTCCGCATTGTTTCATCTTTCATCTTTCCGCATTGTTTCATCTTTCATCTTTCCGCATTGTTTCATCTTTCATCTTTCCGCATTGTTTTATCTTTCATCTTTCCGCATTCTTTCATCTTTCATCTTTCCGCATTGTTTCATCTTTCATCTTTCCGCAATGTTTCATCTTTCATCTTTCCGCGTTGTTTCATCTTTCATCTTCCGCATTTCTTTCATCTTTCATCTTTCCGCATTGTTTCATTTTTCATCTTTCCGCATTTTTTCATCTTTCATCTTTCCGCATTGTTTCATCTTTCATCTTTCCGCATTGTTTCATCTTTCATCTTTCCGCATTGTTTCATCTTTCATCTTTCCGCATTCTTTCATCTTTCATTTTTCCGCATTGTTTCATCTTTCATCTTTCCGCATTGTTTCATCTTTGATCTTTCCGCATTGTTTCATCTTTCATCTTTCCGCATTGTTTCATCTTTCATCTTTCCGCATTGTTTCATCTTTCATCTTTCCGCATTCTTTCATCTTTCATCTTTCCACATTGTTTCATCTTTCATCTTTCCGCATTGTTTCATCTTTCATCTTTCCGCATTCTTTCATCTTTCATCTTTCCGCATTGTTTCATCTTTCATCTTTCCGCATTCTTTCATCTTTCATCTTTCCGCATTGTTTCATCTTTCCGCATTGTTACATCTTTCCGCATTGTTTCATCTTTCCGCATTGTTTCATCTTTCCGCATTGTTTCATCTTTCCGCATTGTTACATCTTTCCGCATTGTTTCATCTTTCCGCATTGTTTCATCTTTCCGCATTGTTTCATCTTTCCGCATTGTTTCATCTTTCCGCATTGTTTCATCTTTCCGCATGGTTTCATCTTTCCGCATTGTTTCATCTTTCCGCATTGTTTCATCTTTCCGCATTGTTTCATCTTTCATCTTTCCGCATTGTTTCATCTTTCATCTTTCCGCATTTTTTCATCTTTCATCTTTCCGCATTGTTTCATCTTTCATCTTTCCGCATTGTTTCATCTTTCATCTTTCCGCATTGTTTCATCTTTCCGCATTGTTTCATCTTTCCGCATTGTTTCATCTTTCCGCATTGTTTCATCTTTCATCTTCCGCATTCTTTCATCTTTCATCTTTCCGCATTGTTTCATCTTTCATCTTTCCGCATTGTTTCATCTTTCATCTTTCCGCATTGTTTCATCTTTCATCTTTCCGCATTGTTTCATCTTTCATCTTCCGCATTCTTTCATCTTTCATCTTTCCGCATTGTTTCATTTTTCATCTTTCCGCATTTTTTCATCTTTCATCTTTCCGCATTGTTTCATCTTTCATCTTTCCGCATTGTTTCATCTTTCTTCTTTCCGCATTGTTTCATCTTTCATCTTTCCGCATTCTTTCATCTTTCATCTTTCCGCATTGTTTCATCTTTCATCTTTCCGCATTGTTTCATCTTTGATCTTTCCGCATTGTTTCATCTTTCATCTTTCCGCATTGTTTCATCTTTCATCTTTCCGCATTGTTTCATCTTTCATCTTTCCGCATTCTTTCATCTTTCATCTTTCCACATTGTTTCATCTTTCATCTTTCCGCATTGTTTCATCTTTCATCTTTCCGCATTGTTTCATCTTTCATCTTTCCGCATTCTTTCATCTTTCATCTTTCCGCATTGTTTCATCTTTCATCTTTCCGCAATGTTTCATCTTTCATCTTTCCGCATTGTTTCATCTTTCATCTTCCGCATTCTTTCATCTTTCATCTTTCCGCATTGTTTCATCTTTCATCTTTCCGCATTTTTTCATCTTTCATCTTTCCGCATTGTTTCATGTTTCATCTTTCCGCATTGTTTCATGTTTCATCTTTCCGCATTTTTTCATCTTTCATCTTTCCGCATTGTTTCATCTTTCATCTTTCCGCATTGTTTCATCTTTCATCTTTCCGCATTGTTTCATCTTTCATCTTTCCGTATTGTTTCATCTTTCATCTTTCCGCATTGTTTCATCTTTCATCTTTCCGCATTGTTTCATCTTTCATCTTTCCGCATTGTTTCATCTTTCATCTTTCCGCATTCTTTCATCTTTCATCTATCCGCATTGTTTCATCTTTCATCTTTCCGCATTGTTTCATCTTTCATCTTTCCGCATTGTTTCATATTTCATCTTTCCGCATTGTTTCATCTTTCATCTTTCCGCATTGTTTCATCTTTCATCTTTCCGCATTGTTTCATCTTTCATCTTTCCGCATTGTTTCATCTTTCATCTTTCCGCATTGTTTCATCTTTCATCTTTCCGCATTGTTTCATCTTTCATCTTTCCGCATTCTTTCATCTTTCATCTTTCCGCATTGTTTCATCTTTCATCTTTCCGCATTGTTTCATCTTTCATCTTTCCGCATTGTTTCATCTTTCATCTTTCCGCATTGTTTTATCTTTCATCTTTCCGCATTCTTTCATCTTTCATCTTTCCGCATTGTTTCATCTTTCATCTTTCCGCAATGTTTCATCTTTCATCTTTCCGCATTGTTTCATCTTTCATCTTCCGCATTCTTTCATCTTTCATCTTTCCGCATTGTTTCATTTTTCATCTTTCCGCATTTTTTCATCTTTCATCTTTCCGCATTGTTTCATCTTTCATCTTTCCGCATTGTTTCATCTTTCATCTTTCCGCATTGTTTCATCTTTCATCTTTCCGCATTGTTTCATCTTTCATCTTTCCGCATTCTTTCATCTTTCATCTTTCCGCATTGTTTCATCTTTCATCTTTCCGCAATGTTTCATCTTTCATCTTTCCGCATTGTTTCATCTTTCATCTTCCGCATTCTTTCATCTTTCATCTTTCCGCATTGTTTCATCTTTCATCTTTCCGCATTTTTTCATCTTTCATCTTTCCGCATTGTTTCATGTTTCATCTTTCCGCATTTTTTCATCTTTCATCTTTCCGCATTGTTTCATCTTTCATCTTTCCGCATTGTTTCATCTTTCATCTTTCCGCATTGTTTCATCTTTCATCTTTCCGCATTCTTTCATCTTTCATCTTTCCGCATTCTTTCATCTTTCATCTTTCCGCATTGTTTCATCTTTCGTCTTTCCGCATTGTTTCATCTTTCATCTTTCCGCATTGTTTCATATTTCATCTTTCCGCATTGTTTCATCTTTCATCTTTCCGCATTGTTTCATCTTTCATCTTTCCGCATTGTTTCATCTTTCCGCATTGTTTCATCTTTCATCTTTCCGCATTGTTTCATCTTTCATCTTTCCGCATTCTTTCATCTTTCATCTTTCCGCATTGTTTCATCTTTCCGCATTGTTTCATCTTTCCGCATTGTTTCATCTTTCATCTTTCCGCATTGTTTCATCTTTCATCTTTCCGCATTCTTTCATCTTTCATCTTTCCGCATTGTTTCATCTTTCATCTTTCCGCATTCTTTCATCTTTCATCTTTCCGCATTGTTTCATCTTTCCGCATTGTTTCATCTTTCCGCATTGTTTCATCTTTCATCTTTCCGCATTGTTTCATCTTTCATCTTTCCGCATTGTTTCATCTTTCATCTTTCCGCATTGTTTCATCTTTCATCTTTCCGCATTGTTTCATCTTTCATATTTCCGCATTCTTTCATCTTTCATCTTTCCGCATTGTTTCATCTTTCATCTTTCCGCATTGTTTCATCTTTCATCTTTCCGCATTGTTTCATCTTTCATCTTTCCGCATTGTTTCATCTTTCATCTTTCCGCATTGTTTCATCTTTCATCTTTCCGCATTGTTTCATCTTTCCGCATTGTTTCATCTTTCCGCATTGTTTCATCTTTCCGCATTGTTTCATCTTTCATCTTTCCGCATTGTTTCATCTTTCATCTTTCCGCATTGTTTCATCTTTCATCTTTCCGCATTGTTTCATCTTTCATCTTTCCGCATTGTTTCATCTTTCATCTTTCCGCATTGTTTCATCTTTCATCTTCCGCATTCTTTCATCTTTCATCTTTCCGCATTGTTTCATCTTTCATCTTTCCGCATTTTTTCATCTTTCATCTTTCCGCATTGTTTCATCTTTCATCTTTCCGCATTGTTTCATCTTTCCGCATTGTTTCATCTTTCATCTTACGCATTCTTTCATCTTTCATCTTTCCGAATTGTTTCATCTTTCATCTTTCCGCATTTTTTCATCTTTCATCTTTCCGCATTGTTTCATCTTTCATCTTTCCGCATTGTTTCATCTTTCATCTTTCCGCATTGTTTCATCTTTCATCTTTCCGCATTGTTTCATCTTTCATCTTTCCGCATTGTTTCATCTTTCATCTTTCCGCATTGTTTCATCTTTCATCTTTCCGCATTGTTT
>CASCKD010000056.1:0-50611 GCA_949152435.1 Gastracanthus pulcherrimus
GTGGCAAGAGGCATACGAACGCAATTTTATTTTAAATGCCTAAAAACGAAAAATGTAGTTTAAAAAAAAAAAATGGCTGTAAAGATTAAAAATTATCAAAGTGATAAGATTGGCGTTATTGAGATTTTGTTGTGTTCATAATGCATATAATTATAGATTGAGTGTGGGTTTTTGAAAAATAAAAATCTTGACCGAAGTTACAGCCTGATGAAGTCTGCGATAATTCAATTTTGGAGCTGAATAGGAAAAATTCTAGACTTTATAGAGTTATGTGCTCTAGAAGTTGATAAAATACAAACTTATGTTTATGGAGATAAAACGTGCACAGTACCAACAACATGTAGTTTTTGTTCTCACATCGAATGTTGTTAAAAATCTAGTCGATTTTGCATTTTTCTATTCTTTAATGTGTTATTGAAGTAATATTCAAACGCATTTACCGCCCAGTGTTTTTCTTTAAGAAAAAATGCAATTTATTAAAATCGAAAAAGAAATTTTAGTTACGCCAACTGAAAACGGATGGGGGTAAAAATTCTGAAAAATAAAAATTGGAAAAGGTAAAATTACGAAAGTTAAAGTTTTGAAAATTCAAATTAGGAAATAAAATAATACCTAAAATGAAAATTTGGAATTTAAGATTTAACGAAAGGGAAAACATAGAAAAAATAAAAGTATGAAAATAAATTATTTAGATAAATAATCAATTGGAAATAATGTAATTTTGAAAAATTAAAATTGAAATTCTTTATTTTTAATGAATTCTTGACAATTTCTATTAAAATAATAATTATTATTATACTTAAAAAATTGTTATTTCAAAATTTATTTTTTCAAAATATATGGTTTATAAAATTTTGTTTTCGTAATTTTATACTTTCATAGATTAAAATTTCAAAAATTTTTAATGAAATATTTTATCTTTCCAATAATTTTGTTTTCATAAATTAACCTTTCCATAAATTTAAATTCAAAACTTTTTTATTCAAAATAATATTTTTCAAAAATTTAAAAAAAAAGTTTTATAATGACATAAAAATTGAGCCCAAAATTCTTCACAAAAGCTGCTAACTTTTATTCTAAATATTATAATTCATTTACTCTGATAGTTACAGAAAGATTCATTAAAATCTAATGCGCGTAAATCTTTTTAAAGTTAGAAAAATCAGTTTCGAAAAAAAACACGTTTAAAAATATAACTTTGTATAGTATCTAATGTTAATTGTTTTACTTGAAGGCGTATAACCTTGTTAAAAAAACGCGTTATGACATCAGACAACTTTTAAAACATTCTTACACTTACAAACATTAAGAAAACTCAATAAAAAAATTTTGATATTTTGGTCAAAAACACCAGAATCCTACCTTAAAGTTGATAAAAATTTTCTATTTTGAGTACCTGCTGCTCTCCTCCGTAGACAATGTCTCGTCAACCTGGAGTGCGATGATTTTAGTAACAAATATTAAAAAAATTAATAAGATTGGTAGAAAACCAAATCTTGTAGAAAATAAAAAATGTACAAAACAAAAACACATGTCTTCTACGTAAATATTAAAAAATGTAATAAACGTTTATAACGTTTGGTGCGTTGCTCTAAAATGTTGCACCTCGTTGGACTCTGCATTCTTAAATCTACTAGACCATCCACACAAAATTACAGAAGTGTGCTTTAACATTTAAATTGATTTTTTTCACTCAAAATTCAAAGGTTACTGAGAATTCCCCATATATTTACAGAATTGAAATTATGTTTATTAAAATCTTGATTCAAATTATACACATATTTTTTTGAACCTATACAGAACAGATTAAATAATTATTTCCTTATTTGCTAAAATGGTCAATTTTTGAAATATATGTATTCAAGATTGAATCGTATTTCTTCTATTAAAATAGCATTGGTAATTACCAGATATATAAATTGGAATAAAATTACGTCTTTTTATGAAATCGTTCATATTTTTCATATATTTGACGTATAAAGATAAAAAAAAATTGTTTTTCCGAAATTTTCAACATTACAAAGCTTTCTCTTAGAGAATATGTGTATGTGACAATATAACGCATAATTTCATAAAATATAACTCACATTTTTCAAATACATATATTTATTATATGATAAAAGTGGGTCGAGTTTGAACTCAAGATCAACCCAATAACTCAATTGGACATACGCTTTATGTAATACATTATTTTACCTTAAATTAAAATACTTTTCGAAATACTATATTTAAATCGATATTTCCTGCAAGCTTAAAAAATGTTCATTTAAATGGATAGAAGGAACTTTATTAAAATTACAAAAACGCCTTTAAAATTTGTATGTGATATGCTATCAAAAGTTAATTGTTTTACTTTCAAGACTATAGTTTTGTTAAAACATTTTAAATTTGACATGTTCTGAAATGATTTTAAATTATATGATCAACATTAAAAAAAAAATTGAAGGAATTTTCGATATAATGGTCAAGATTAATGGCGACGCTCCCATTAAAAAATATACATTGTAATAAAAAGAGATTAAACGTTAAAAAGATTATTATTGTAAAATAAAAATTATTCCTTAAAACAGATGATGATAATATAGTAAAATATATTTTTAAATACGATGCTGTAGTTAAACTTACCTTTTCTGTGATAACAAAAACCAATGAACGTATTTCATAAAAAATAATTAAATAAATCGGACTTGAACCCGGAGTCAAACATTCAGACGCATAAGAACACGACCCGCGACCACCAATAGGGAACTTGCATGGAAAAATGTATTGCGTCAGTCAGATAGATTATTGAAAAATAATTATATTTTATGAAAATAATACGGAAAAAGTACTTTTCTGAAATTAAGAGTCATTAGATCCCTTTGAATGATAATAATGGAAACCTATATATTTCTTGCGCTACCGCAAGGTTTCGAAAGTCAGGACGGTCAGATTCTGCACATATGAATGTGGGAATTTGAAATAGTACATTATGCATCAAGGGAGTAAAGTGGGCAATGTACGCACTGTGTGACGTTGCCGACCGAGCGAAGCGAGGTCGGCATTTCACACAGTGCATGCTTGCCTACTGTACTCCAGAGGTGCGTATACTACTTTTCACCACACCCCCGTAAAGAAATGACTGTACGCATCTCAGCAGGCCGTACAGTACCCCATGCTCTGCCTAGAAGTAAAGTGACTTGTGTACGCGCGACGCGCTGTTTTACCGCTCGAGACGCAGTCGAGAGCGAAAAAAGGCGCATCGCGCATGCGCAAGTCACTTTATTCCCTAGGCAGTCCATGCGGTACTGTACGGCCTGCTGAGAGGGCGTACAGTCAGCACTTTACGCGCAGTGTGGTGAAAATATAAATTATTGACCAAGTTATAGTCTTTAAAAATCATATTTCATGATAAAATTTAAAACAATTCATGAATTATGACTTTGATAGACTATACTTTTGGTTAATAATTTTTATTTTTATATTCTACATACACAATATAACTATGTGTATTTTTATCACAATAAAGCCTTAAAAATCTAATCCGACATATTTCTCTCTCAAAACCCTGCATTAGCATAAGAAATGTACAGGTTTCCAGTATTGTCATTCAAAGACACCTACCCTGGTAGAAATCTTATCGTGGCGGCCACATTCGCTATAACGGCCTTTATAGGCAAACTAGATAGTACAAGAGTGTACAAAACTCGATAAATCCACACAGATCTATATAGTTTTCTCAATAATAATATGTACGTATAAAATCTGTGAGGTTATATATTATTTATTGAACAGAAGTTTTATTGTAAAAATTAATGTTAAATAAAGTTTAACATGCAAGTTTTCAATTATAATAATAAGATCTACAGTTATATCCATACTATTTACATATAAAAGTAGTCAGAAAGCATATCTAACCTAAGAAATGAAAATTTAGAAACAATGTTCCTTGCATATGAAAAACAGTGATCACAAAATAATGTTATTGATTGATGTAGTTGTTTCTTGAAAAGTAATGTATAAATAATAATAATATCATATGTACAAATATGTACTTTATGACATGCTTTATTTAAAAACTAAAATTTTAATTTCAGAACTACAAATAATTTTGTATCCATCTGCGAGTTTTTATAATACATAAACTGCTCATCCGTGACAACATTTTCAAAGACAAACACATTAGTCGAACACATGTAGACGATAATTTTCTTTATAAGTAACAAATTACTATGTATTAACTGGCCATAGATGTCAAATGAAAGTGTTTGATTATAAATTAATCACAGTAGGAAATACAAAAATAGAACATATGTATATAATAACTCAAATACATTATTTCTTTATAAAAATAGAAAATTAATCAGTTGATAATAAATGTGTGTGAAAATAGTTTTCCTTACATAAACCATACAGGTTTGGAAACCAAGCCTGTATTTAGGATGGAACATAATCAAATGTAAGGAAAATAATTTTACATAAACAAAATAAATATATGCACTAATACTTCATATACTTAGTTATTTGGATATTCAGATTATTTTCTTATTTTGATTGTTTAATATATATGTGTAACATAATATTGTTATTGAGTTCTTAAATACAAAAACTCGATGTATCTAAAATTAGATAACCTTACACTTTAGAGGTTATTTACAATTATTTACATTGGTAATAGGTGAACAATAACAAGTAAATACCTTTAAATCAAAATAATACATAATAAGCATAATAGATTATGCTTCTGTTTCTTAAAACATAACCTTTAAGTGGTTGTTATTGTCATAATTTTGCTTATCTAGTTTTATCGGGGCAAATAATATGGGAAACTAGAAGGGTCGACCGTTACACGCCTTTATAGTAACTATCTAGTTTGCCTACATAGATCTACACAGTGCGAGATTATTCTACATAGATCTATAAAGTGGACGGGATAAATTTCTACCAGGGTAATGACCCTTAATTAAAAAAAAGGATTCTTTTAATAATATTTTAATAAAATATATTCAAATTTATTAACAATATATAGTTTTATTTAAATAAACGAGTTCGATGTCCCCGTCTTCTACCGATTTATGTACAATATAAAGTCGCTATATGGGTAAATCTCTAGAACCTTTAAACTATGTGTCATAAACTTTAAATTACTTTTCTTACACGTTTAAGTAAATTTTAACTGTAACATGCATGCTTATATATACTGTTGTTTAAGATTTAAATTTATTATTTTTAATATTTTTATATTCACTTTCTGTCATAAATTAATTATACTTATTAATTAAAAACTCGAAATATCATATTTTGTGTACGTCAAATGCCCGATTTCAAATATATTTTCGTTAATCGTCACTATAAATTACTAATTAAAAAATAAAAAAATTACCTTAACACTTGAAAAACATTCAGGAATCAAATGATCTGAATAATAATTACATTTTTCTCATAAAACCGAAATTAAATGGATTTGAATATTGTCATAGATTTTGGATATCGCAACGCAAAAAGTAACTTAATGATATACAATTAAATTACTTTAAAAACTATTTTTAGTACATAGAATATAAAAACAGTATTATTTTAAATAAGATGCTGCTTTATTTTTATTCTTAAAATAATCATAAAAGATTTAAAAGACTTTTAAATGAGCTGATTCAAAAACGAACGAAAAAATGTTACGTCTGCAATGTTTGCTTATGTAGTGGATATTAATTAAATCAATAAAATAAGTGATTAAAATGTAATATTTTATGTACTTTTCACATACAATTATTTATGATACCTAAAATCCTTATATTTATCAGTAAAATTGCAAAAGTACATCGATTTGTCGCGTCCTCAATATTTATCCGCAACACGCGTTTTTTTAAGGGGACAGATACACCTTAAAATTTAAAATTAATTGATAATATATTTCACGGTAAAACTAAGGCACTTATCATATATTACCTGATGCTTTCGGTAAATTTGAACATTTTATCTAAATATAACTATACAAATTTTAAAAAAATTCATGAAGGTCGTTAGGTCCATTTGATTGGCTATAATGAAAACCTCTATATTTCTTCGACTACCGCAAGGTTTAGAGAGCTAATGTGATCGAATTAACGCTTTCAAGGTTTTATTATGTTCAAAATACGTGTAGTTATGGTATGGGTATGGGAATTTGTATATAAAAATTATTTACCAAAGTTATAGTCAATTTAAGCCATATTTCATAATAAAATTTTTAAAAAACGAAGAATTTTCGCTTAAATAGACTATAACTTTGGTCAATAATTTTTAAATACAAATTCCCACACTCATACATTTACTCGATTACGAAAAAATTGATAAAAATCCAGGACTTAGAGCTGTAGCAAAGCTCTGCTTGAATTCATTTTGGGGTAAATTCGGACAGCGAGATAATATACCGTAAACTGAATTCGTTAAATGCAGAAAAGAGCTGCTAAGCTTTATTATGGCTAAAGATAAGGAAATCACAGGTATGCTTCTCATCGCTGAGAATATTATATGTATTAATTGGATACACAAAGATGATTCCATAAAAGGTTCTAGCCATACTAATGTTGCAATAGCTGCTTATACAACACTTCAAGCGCGACTCGTTCTGTACGAATATCTAAGCAAATTAAATAGGAGCTTGTTATACACAGACACAGATTCGGTCATCTTCGTAACAAATGAAAACTCATCGGATACCTACGAGCCCAAGTTAGGTAATTTTTTAGGACAAATGACAAATGAGCTTGCGTCGTATGGTGACGACGCTTACATTACACATTTCTTATCTGGCGGACCAAAGTTTTACAGTTATAAAGGCACCTCTTCAAGTAATAAGACTTTTGAATGTTGCAAAATTAAGGGTATTCGCTTAAATTACCACAACAGTCAATACATTAATTTTAATAGTATGCTTAGTCTCATAAAAAGAGAAATAGATTCCATTAAATTATCGTCTAAGAGTTTTCGGCGAACCGCGACTTTCGATGTTGGGACGACTGACGAGAAACAGACATGTGAAATCGTCCTCACCAAACGGCGCTTCTTTTCCGATAGAACTTCACTACCATTTGGTTATAAAATTACATAAAGTTTAAGATTTATGTCTGCGTATGTTATCTATGTAAATAATTTTTCTCAAAACAATATATATTTGTATTTTTATTTTTATGTATATTATTTAAACCTTACATAAAACAGGATGAAGTAAATATTAAATGGTTTATTTATTTTAAAAATATAAAAATACTCCTTCCTTTGTTTTTCAATTTTTATCAGATGTCACAAAAAGAAGATCAGAAACACCTCCAACCCTTATGTTTTCACAACTGGTAAGGATTTACGATAAGCCCCACCATCACATTCTATTTTGAGAAAATCAGTATATTCTTAGGATAATAAACATAATTTAATATATATTTTTTAATTTGCAGCCATCAGAATCCCGTAGTGTGAGTCTATGCCTAGTCAGAGGCGTAAGCAGAATGGAGGATTGGTTTCGCGAACTACAGGAGACGATTCAACTCAATAGGGTATGTATATAAATAAATGCTATTTAATAATTCTATTTCTTTTTCTCTAATTAATATTTTTTCTTTTATTACAGCAACGAACTACCCGGAACAAAAGCAGAGGCTTTAGAGTACTTTCGCCCAGCGAAATAAATAAGAAATACGAAGAAAACAATGATAAGGTAGCTATATTATATTATATTATATTTTAAAATTATGCTTTTAATTTTTATTTTAATTAACAAATATTTCCTTTTTTTAATTACAGAAAAAATCGCAGAATGGAAAAGCTATGCATCGGAGACAGCTATCAAAGATGCTGGACAAAATCCTCGTTTCTGTAAGTAGTTCAACTTTTTTAAAAATAATTTAACATATTATATTATGCAATATTTACATATACTAATATATTTTTTATTAATTTATGTTTTAGAATGAAGCAACCAGACTAGAGCGTTTGGAGTACAACGCAATACGGCTTCGGACGCGTAAATTACGCGAGGAACTGCAGTTGGAGTTACCATGCAAGTGCACAAAGTGCTTAAATATGCTAGATTAAGATTGTGTTAGTTCAAATTTAAAAGTAAAAACTAGTCATTTCTTCTATGTAAAAAAGAAATTGTGAACAATATAATTTTTTACTCAAAATATATTGTTTTTATTGCGATAACCCCCTCCCCTTTAAACGTGCATGATTTTTGTGTCAGTGTGTGAGAGCGTGAGAATGTGAGAGAGAGTGAGAGAGAGAGACAGAGAGAGACAGAGAGAACGCGTGAGAAAGAGAGAGAGAGAGAGAGAGAGAGAGAGTGCGAGACAGAGAGAGAGAGAGAGAGAGAGAGAGAGAGAGAGAGAGAGCGAGAAAGAGAGAGTGCGAGACAGAGAGAGAGAGAGAGAGAGAGAAAGAGAGAGAGAGAGAGAGAGAGCGAGAAAGAGAGAGAGAGAGCGAGAGAGAGAGAGAGAGAGATTTTTTACTCAGAATATATTGTTTTTATTGCGATAACCCCCTCCCCTTTAAACGTGCATGATTTTTGTGTCAGTGTGTGAGAGCGTGAGAATGTGAGAGAGAGTGAGAGAGAGAGTGAGAGACAGAGAGAGAGAGAGAGAGAGAGAAAGAGAGAGAGAGAGAGAGAGCGAGAAAGAGAGAGAGAGTGCGAGACAGAGAGAGAGAGAGAGAGAAAGAGAGAGAGAGAGAGAGAGAAAGAGAGAGAGAGAGAGAGCGAGAGAGAGCGAGAGAGAGCGAGAGAGAGAGAGAAAGAGAGAGAGAGAGAGAGTGCGAGAAAGAGAGATAGAGAGACAGAGAGAGACAGAGAGAACGCAGGAGAAAAAGAGAGGGAGAGAGAGAGAGTGCGAGAAAGAGAGAGAGAGAGACAGAGAGAGAGACAGAGAGAACGCAGGAGAAAAAGAGAGGGAGAGAGAGTGCGAGAAAGAGAGAGAGAGAGAGACGGCGAGAGAGAGAGAGAGAGAGAGAGAACCCTCGCTATAAAATAGTGCCGTATGAGTGCGAGAGAGAGGGAGACTACGCCATCGAGTGCTCCGGCTTCCACCAGCTGTGTGCGCTAAAGATAGCACACGCCATACCATATCCTGTACGAGTGCGAGGGAGAGAGAAACTACGCCATCGGCACCACTGCCTGTCTCCCACACAAGTGCAAGAGAGAGAGAGAGAGAGAGAGAGAGAGAGAGAGAGAGAGAGAGAGCCCTCGCTATACAATAGTGCCGTAGGAGTGCGAGAGAGAGGGAGACTACGCCATCGACTGCTCCGGCTTCCACCCGCCGCGTGCGCTAGAGAGAGCACAAGCCATACCCTGTACGAGTGCGAGGGAGAGAGAGAGACCCCGCTCTATAACATAGTGCCTTATGAGTGCGAGAGAGAGGGAGACTACACCATCGACTGCGCCGGCTTCCACCCCCACATGCGTTAGAGAGAGAGCACACGACATACTATACCCCTTATGAGTGCGAGCGAGAGCGAAACTACGCCATCGGTACCACTGCCTATCTCCCACACAAGTGCAAGAGAGAACGCACGTCATAACACACCCCCACGCATGAGTGCGAGAGAGACACCGTCTGAGTAAGGGTGGGGAACGCCATAGACACCCATCCCATGTGTATGACAGAGACAGACAAGCTGTCAGGGCGCGAGTGGGGGTCTCCATACCCATTATCACATGGGCGCGAGAGAGACAGCCTTACGTGGCGCGAGTATATGCCATAGACCTGGCTCCGCCTACGGCGCCACCGCGTGACGTCACCGTCTCGCCATAGGGGGGTATTCTCTACTCTCGGATCATTATAATTGAATAGAAAACAATAAAATTGACAATAATCATGTTTGAACATCACAATTGTTGATTAAAAAATGTTGTTCTATCCTTAAGGTATACTAGTATAAGATATACAATGATTTATAATTACAAGTTTTAACAAAATAGAAAGAACATTGAAAATAAATTGATACTCTTATAACACCTGAACCTCTTTAAAACACGTTTCTACAAGAACAAAAACAAAATAATCACTTGTAGAAAAAATTGTTAAGACAGATGCTAAATAAAAAAAATTTGTTTCGTGAAACGAAAGTTTATATTTAATTATTATTAAAATCGCACATCGCAACTTAGCCAAGTTTTAACAAGTGCTAAGGTACATATTCTTAACAAAAATACTGTTTTCTTACCTTAATACTATTTTATTTTTATTTATTAGCTATTTACAATATTAAAACTGCGAAAATTATTAATGGGCGGTACGAGGCGAACCTTTTTATAAATCTTAAAAATGCAAATCGTAAGCTTTTATTTATAATAGATTAAGATTATAATTTTTGGAAATAACAATTTTCGTTCTTAAAAAAGCCAATTCAACAATCAAGTTCTAATTTTTATTTTTGTTTCCACTGTCAAGGTAAAAAGTTACAATCAAAATAGCTATGGGGCGGAACTAGGAAAGTCTCCTATTCCTAAACTAGGTATTTATTATACAACTTTTATTTAAATTTATTGCATTTCCACTTTGATTTTTATTTCAATTTAACTTTAATTTCAAATAATTTAGTCGGGTAATTTATCCAGAGATTAATCACGTGATTTATCAAGTTATAAATCGCGCCAAACGGTCACGTGATAAATGATCTGGTTAATCACGTGAAAAATCACTTGATAAATCACTTGATAAATCACGTGAAAAATCAATTGATTATTTTCGCCAGGGTAACCTTTTGTAAATACTTGTATTTTATATTATGTAAACAGGGGGAGTGTTAAGAATTGTTTCCATAACATGAACTAATCTATAAGCTTAAGTAGTGCCAACTGTCATTTGCTTCCTTAGGTTGCACTCCTGAACCTGTTTTCCTTCTCTATAGCTTAATCAGCTATCTTCCTACTAAAGGGGGTCTCTCTCTCTCTCGCTTATCATCATGACACCGTGCCTAACTGTATATATAAGACACCTTAATAAATAAGTATATATCACATCCATCCCATGAATCTTGAGTTTTATTAAACCATCAACAACAACAATTAATACATATAAGTAAGTTACATATATATATATATATATATAAGTTCATGAATTATTACAATTCTAAGTTTTTGCGTTGAGAGTTTATTAAACTAAGCAATTGCAAAACGAAATATTGTAAAACCATATATTTTAAAACAAAATATTGTAAAACCGTATTGTAAAACCAACCTAAACTTCCAATAAGAGTTCTTTTATACCGAAGAAAAATAATACTTCATCTGTGGGTTTTCAGATTATTAATACAAATAGAGAGATACAAATTAATTTTTTTTTTTTTCATACGAACGTTCCAGATACGTTCCAGATACGTTCCAGATACGTTCCAGATACGTTCCAAATACGTTCTAGGTACGTGCCTAAGTCGTGGCATAAAGGGACGTTGCAGGAATGTTTCAGCCACGTGTACAAAATTCGCACGAGCAAAATGTTGATCTCTTCGTATGCGTTTCAAACACGTACCATTCACGTTCTACAAACATTCCTGGGACGTTTCTGGAACCTTCTCTGGAACGTTCCAGGCACGTCCCAGGTGCGTTTCAAACACGGACTCATCACTGATCCGACATCGGCATTGGTCCCTTAACACGTTCCGAAGACGTTCCGGAAACGTAAGTTTTGCCACCTAAGCGGACATTTTATACCCTGAGTGGGAACGTTTCTGGGACGTAACCGGTCGGTTCTACCTAAAGTGCCGACGTTCCAAACAACAGGTCTCCGGAACGTTCCAGCGGCGGTCAATGTTGTTTGGGGAAGGATGGCAAAATCGCATGTTCGGTTAAGTTTTTAAACTCAAAATTATTAAAAAAAGATTGTATACATTCTTTATGATAATTACAAAAGGTGAGTATAAAATAAATGAGTATAAATATTATATATATATATACAGAAAAGCTTAACAATTTTTCACAGAGATCATTTAGAAACATCACAAGCAAGCTTAATTTTCAGATATTGTAGACAAAATTTTTATAATAGTTTATTATATATAGTCTGATCATCCTAGTAGCCGCTTCCACTACAACCCTATTGGAAATGGGAAATGTGATGAATCCGTGATAAAGTGCGCTGCAAGTATGATAAAAGTGTGATAAAATCGTGAGTTTCTGTTGTAGTTGGAACATGATTTATAACACTTTGTGACACTTTTATCACACGTTCATACATTTTAGTTACACTTTTTCGTAATTAAGATTAAAAAAAACTGATAAACTATAAAATACAAGAATCCATGTTTTACTTCAAAAACATTAACGCAAAGCTTCCCAAAATCTTTCATAAAGGTTATGATAAGTTTTTAATGGAATATTTCATGGAAAGATACAAGAGGGTTTGTAAAAGATCACCGTAATCGTGATAATAACCTTCCAAAAGTGATCCATATCATATTTTGGAAATCCTCCGGTTTTGCGTAACCCCTATATTTCACGAAAGGATCTGGTAAAATATATAATTGGAATATTTCTTGGAAGAATACCGGAAACTTGTGAAAAATTTTGGGCAGACTTGTAAAATATCAATTTTATCAATTTGTCAAGAATGCTCAGCGTAATCTTTCCAGTAACCTTCCAGGAAACGTCCATGGTAAATTTCGGAGACTCCCCAATAGTGCTTAGTGCATTCTTTCATGAAAGGTTCTAGTAAGATTTATTGGAATATTTATTGGAAGGAGACGGAAAGTTTTTTTGAAAATTCCAGTTAAGCTGTTAAAATATAGATTAGATAATTGTAAAATTTATTCATAAAATATGATTTATCATATTTGTTTACTAAAAAATAGATAATTTAACCAATTTTTTAATACATTTTAAATATTTTCTTGAATAAAATATGTTATGTTTAGATAAAATCTAAAGCTAACTTTTTTTGAATTTGGCTTGCAAAGTGCTCTCAAATTTTTTAGAGCTGATCCACTGAGACCATTGACGCAGGAACGTTTTGGTAAAGTACCTATTTTCACTGATAATTAATGCAATTATTGTCATAACTTAAATAATAATGAATATAATGATCTAAAATTAGGTGAAAATCTTTACTATAATATTACAGTACTGCAAAAAAGAAATTTGAGGTTGACAGCTTAAGAATTGTGAAAAATTTCAAAATCACTGTAAAATATATTAATATAGAGAAAAATAATTAAAAAATGCATTTGCGGAAAAAAATTTGCAGGAAAAAGTAGATTTGTGGGAATCATATGCGCGCTACTTTTGTCCCGCTTTTAAGGTCAATAAAATGGCTTCTACGGTTGAGTAGGGAATACATTTTTTTAATCTGTTAATAATGCTCACCGTAATCTTTCCAACCTTTTAGAAATAATTAATGTCATATTTTACAAACCCTCAAATATTGCTTATCGCAATATTTCACAAAAGGTTCTGGTAAGATTTAAGGGCACTATAGGCAATGATGGTTATTGCCGAAATAGGCGGTCCCGTTTTTCTTAATTTTAACATAGACAGAAAGCAGATACATGTGGTGGAAATAATTTATTTGGACAAATGTGTAATAGTGTGAGAAAATGTGGAAAAATGTGAGAAAATGTGCATACGTGGCTGATTTTGAACCGAAGTGGCACGTTTTGGCACATTTTTACACATTTTTACATATTGAAAGGATAAATATAACATATAGGCCAAAACATAGAATTTAGAAAAAAACTAATATTGTAAGATGAAAGTGATTTCCAGAGTTTTAAGTGAGTAGGCTTGAGTATAAAATAATATTTTAGAGTACATCAGACAATTAATAAGAATTATTACAATGAATAATTCACCTGACATACTATAGCTATGGTAATATGTCATTGTAAGCCTTTATACTCTCAATTGAAGAAAGAGCCTGTCGAAGGCTTACAAACAAACTTTTTCTTCCTGTCCTAAGATAAATGATGAGATAGAGTCTGAAATGATAGAGTCAATAAAATGAGACCGAATGTGTGACCGTAATGATCGGTCGCTAACGCGAAGAGGGTGGATTTTAAAATAATGAATTAAAATGAAAATGAGATGAATAGGATTAACCCTATAAATAGGTATGAAAAGCGAGGTGTTCTTTGACTCTCGGAAAGCAGCAAAACGGCTTCCCAATGAATACAAAATTCACCATTACCCTTTGATAGAGATAAAACTGATGATTAGAAAATTATATGGGAATTGTAATTTTGAGTAAAAATGATATAACAAAAGGGGAAAAAAAGGTTCAAGTTCAAACAAATATTTGTTGAGGTACAAAAAATCTCGATGGGAATAGTCAAAATATAGTACAAACAATGATTGTTAAATATGATGAAACAGTGATCTGAAATATGCCGCTCCAAATAGCCGAATAGGGAGAAAATATTTACGCCAAAAATTTTCCATCCTCATTACAGTGATGGAACAACATAAAGAGGCATCCCTGGTTAAAAAAACTTATAAGACCGGATTGTAAAATAAACCTATATGATCTTATCCGATTTTGTCCGGATTTTGAAACCTATTTCATATGGTCATATCCAAATCAATACAAACTTCGTTATATCTGGATACATTCGGATAAAACAGGATGAGATCAAAAAGTCAATCCTGTCTTGTCCGGAATTTGAACCCGGTTTTATCAGGTGTTATCCGATATCATAAGTTTTTTTATCCAGGGATAAGCCATCCATATTCAATCGTAATTTCCTTTGTTTGAGATAAATATTGACTATACATGAGAGTCTAGATTGATATAGAAGAATTTTACTGGTATATGCGGAGTTTAAGTTTAAATTGTTTACATTCGGTCGAAAGGTTCGAACGTTCCCCGAACCCAACCCAACTAAAAGTTGAGGTCAAATGTAAGCAAAACAGAAAGTTGAAATTAGAAAATTGTGGATATATAAATGAAGATGATCTATGGCAGAATTGATATATTGATAAAATTGACAGAAATTGAAAATTGTTAAAATGCGAGCCCAGCTTTTTAATAGTATAGTCGTAGTCAGAATATTTTTTTTATTTTGTTAGAATTTTTGGAATTTAACTATGGGGGACATTATTACATAGTACGATATATAATAAATGAGAATGAAAAATAAAAAATATGTGTACGAATTTATACGAGTTAAAATGTACAATCAGGTAATAATTGATCGTGAAAGTGTTAGGTGGACACTTATGAAAATGTGCGCGAGTAAAAATATGTAGAAGATATTATTTTACTTCCCTTAAGTTCCCCGGCCAGAAAGAGCGTCTCTAGAATTCCACACCTCTGGCGCCAGCAGGCATGAATGACCCCTCGGTGGGAAGCCTCCTCCGAGTAAAGGTCGAGAGGTAGGAAAACCGACGACGTAGATCTGCCGGCCTCCTTGAAAGTTTCGAAAAGTTTGCTTCGAATATCGAATATCCCAACACTGTTTCACCAAACTTGTACAAATATAAAACTAATCGGGGAATGAGGGGACGAAGGAATGAAATAGATGATTTCTTGAGTGTGTTTTTTGAATGTGATTTTTTGGAAATAGGTGAATGACAGAATAAAAACCAGTAACTGGTTGAATTTAATGATAAGTCACGAAAATTGAGAGAGAATTAAGAGAGTCGTGGACTCGGCCCACATAACTCCAAGCAAACAGCGAAAGAAGGAGACAGGGAAGGCAGAGCGGAAGAGCGAGAAAACAGAACGTTCGTTCACTTAAAGTTCTGCGCCTCGAGTCCAACACTCATTCTATGCATAAAAATAAGAGAGATTTTAATTTTCTTAGAAAGAAAAATTCGAATAATAGTGGTTTATATAGTAGTGCGTAGTTCTGGGTGTGGGTAAAGTAACCTAAAAAGCTACGTGCGTATTGAGTTAGAAAAATCTGGCCCGATACGCGCTCGCAGCTATACCCTAGTATGAGAAATATATTAAATCCTATTCACCTATACAAAAATTGCATATACATCCTATTCGCAAATATCTTTTCATATTTGGAAAAAGGAATTAATAGGATTTAATAGATTTCTCACACTAGGGTATCAATCGTCCGGAGAGTGGGTACGCTGGTCTATTCTATTCTATTTGTGGTTAGTGGCGCCAGAATGCCAGAAGTCTGTACGGTATAATGACCCAGGGTGGGGTTAGGTTAGGTAGCGCGTGAACTGATAGCGGTTTATTTAAATAAATTAGATATAAATAAACGAATAAAAATATAATAAACGCGGATTGAAATAAGGATGTTTTGATTAACAACGACACCTTCTCTCTGCGTTTAATCCGGGCTTGAGACCGGCTACGGCTGCATTAAAAGTGTTTGAAACGAGCAATAACGAGGAGAATGAAATAGATGAATATCGCGAGAAAACCCGTGTGTCCTTTAGCACGCCTAAACTCTGACTGACTTTACTCGTGGTCTACAAATTCGTTGTAGCCCTGTTGAGCTACTCTCCTCCTCGAGTCCCTTTTTTGTATATGCATTCTAGAGGCTGTTTCCAGCCACATGTTGTCGTGCGAGTGACACAGTTTGTAAAATTGAATATTGTGTGGCTGAGTCTGTTCGATAATCGAGTGATTATATATTTTCGTGTATTTTGTATTTAAATTATTATGTTTTTATATGAATATTTGCGCGTATGAAAATGGCGAATAACACGTGACGTATTATTACGTTACAACGGCCATCAACTGTCGGTTCGCATGCTGCGCATGCGTATAATAAATGCGGGAGAATTGAAAGGTGAAAGTTTCCGAGAACCGGGAAGTCTGCAACCTGTAACAAAAAACAGAAAAAGGAGCGTCTCCGAGGCCCTCCCCTCGGGCCCGGGGGGATACCCGGGCCCGAGGGGAGGGCAGCAGGGAAAGGCTAGGGAACAACCCTAGTTTCCTGCGAGGGAAACTTACTACGGCAGAAATAGTAGGGACTAAGAAGAGATAGCAGGAAGCAGAGCAGGCCGGAGGGGCGGAGAGAACAATCAATCGGAGATTAGATGTGACGATCACAGTCAGATATAAAGCGAAGGAGAATTTCGATGAAATCATTGCGAGGTTTGTGTAGGAAGGAGGAAATAGTGAAGGGGGGGAGGGGAAGTTTGAGTTTAGCCTAAAAGGCGAGAGCGTTGAGGGATAAAGCGTGGGCAGGCCCATAAAACGTGATTAAGATCCTCATCATCTTCGCCGCAGGGGCAGAGAGGGGAGTCTACAATGTTTTTATTAAAGAGGCTAATTACTAGGCTGTAGTGATTGCTACGCATGCGGCAGAAGGTGGTAATGGAAGAGCGAAGGTAATTGTTAAATTCGGATTAGGAAAGCGATTGACTAAGGGGGAAGAAGTCCGAATATGGCAGGGGAAATTGAGAGTAGTGCCAGCGTTGGAGGTTTGCTTCGCAAGAAGATCGGCCTTTTCGTTGCCGGGAATTCCTAGGTGGCTAGGAATCCAGGCAAGGCGCAAAGTACGATTGGACAAGAAGAGATGTTCGAGAAGTTTTTTGATTTTGAAAATACAGGTACTGGGAGAGGAGATGTAATCGCGAAGATTAGAAATAGCTTGAAGAGTGCTTAGGGAGTCGGTAAAGATGGTGCTGTTGGGGATGTTGTGATTTTCGATGAACTCAAGAGCTAGTTGGATGGCGAGAGCTTCAGCTGAGGCGATAGAAGCGTGGGAGAAGATTCTAAATTGGAGATCGAGATTGAGATTGGGGGAGCGTATAGCTAAACCAACATAGGAGCCTATGTTGGTTTTGGAACCGTCAGTGTAGAAGGCGATAGAGGAGGAGTGAAGGGTTTGAAAGAAGAGTCTGAACTCTTTGACAAGATTGGGAGAGCGTTTGATGGTACGACCCTCGTCGAGTATGATGCTGGGGGAAAAGATTTGGGAGTCGAGGGAATAAGTGAAACATGGAAGAACATCCGAGGAATGAATACGATTACGATACCTTTTGATGCGGGCAAATGCGCGGAGAACGGGAAGTTCAAGCAAGTTGAGACTATTGCGATTATTGAGAATAGTGAGAAGGAATTCTAGAGATTCTAATGTAGGATTGTTCTGAATAGTAAAGGCTCGAAGGACGAATCTGTAGGCTAGTTTCTTGGGCCGTAGAAAGAGGGGAAGTTCACAGGATTCTGCATATACTATACGACCGACGGAGGCCGAGGCAAGCTCTAAGCGCTCTGCGTTGCACAACCCCTAATTTATCGCGAAGTGATTTGTCACGCGGGAGGAGAACTATGGAGCCGTAGTCTAGGGAACCTAGGACGAAGGTTTTATATTAAATCTGCAGGAGGGATTGTGGAAGCCCGCCCCACCAGGTGCCACAGAGGGAGCGAGTAAGGTTAATGTCCGGAGTGGATTTTCAGAGAAGATAGTTTATGTGAGGAGTCCAGGTAAGCTTGGAGTCAAAGATGACGCCTAGCAGCTTAATTTGGGGTGAAGATTTGATGGTTTTATCGCCGAAAATGAGGGAAGCATGGGAAATGTCGGTGGGTTTGCGTGTTAAAATCATGAGTTGGTTTTTCTCAGATCAGAATTAATCGTGTTCTTTAGTGCCGATTTTTCCAATTAAATTTAATCCTATTTAGTTGGTTTTTATGCAACATGTGGAGTTATTCGTTTTAATACGTTAAATCCGTATTTTGATTAATCGGTTCAAATATGAAATAATTAGGAGAATTAATAATAGGTGAACAAATAATCGGAATTAATCCATTTTAATCAGTACATTAATTTCTGCTCATATAAGCATTTTGCGTCTAACAAATAGTTTTCAAAAATTATTCTAACATCAATTTATAAAGCAGCTATAAGTGTTGTCTTAATTATGAATCTAACAAGACAGTGTAAATACGTAAAAACCATTTTAAAGACTTAAATATTAATAATAGTCAATTAAAAAGCGTACGCAGAATGCACCTATTTCTGCTCACAGCAAAAAGCGGTGATTTAGATGTGTACCTATTTCTGATGACCATCGATTTTACAGACTTAATTCATATGATTTGTATCGTTTTATTGTATGAGTATGTTAATACGCACAAATACTTCACGATGCTTAAGTATAAATAAGTGTACATATTGTATAAATACAACTAAAACGTTATATTTTCGTGATTATAAATAGGGACATGCAGAATGCATCTGCGTCTAACCTCAAACTATCACTATTATCAAGATTTTTCATCAGAATTTACAATATTTTTAATTCAGCAGTATAGTTTCTAGTTGTAATACTAAAAATGTATATATAGCTTGGATATAATATATATTAAAACAATCGTCATATCTATAATAACAAAAAAACTTCGAGTGATTAGAAATAGGGACGTGAGCAGAAATTGGGACATTTACCTTAATCGGTATCAATACGTATAAACCGTTAATATTTTATGTTACGGTGAAAAATATATCCGTTTTAATAGTATAAAATATGCTTAAAAGTAAGCGGTTTTTAGCGAATTTATTCTAATAGGTTAATACGTATAAAAATAATTAAATTTAGTCGATACTAATACTTTGTCGTCAAATGATTTTGCATATATAAATTAAGTTTAAATCAAGATTTATTTACTTTCCGATTCTATACGGTTCTGTCAAATTCTATCCGATTCTGTCTAATACTTTTCGTCCGGAATCGGTAAAACACTTAGAAAATCAGAATTCATCCGATTCTGTTCGGTCTTGTACAAATTTTTAAATTACAATCAAGGGCTTTTCAATCGTCAAATGATTTTCGTTGTAATGTGTACATATATGAATTAAGTGCTACTCGAGTTTTATTTATTTTTCGATATTATCTGGTTCAATCAATTTCTTTTTAATTTAAAATTATTTTTGTATAACCGCATTAATTTAGAATAAAACCCGAGTAGAAATCGAATCAGGACATCCTTATTGAACATCAGCTCCTGATCAGGATACCTGATCATGTTGGTGAAGCTAATTGTCATGTCAGGTCCTGATCAAGAGTCTGTAATTGGGATATCCCGAGCATACACTGAGCAGATCCTGATAAGGGTATTATAATACGATTTCAAATAGTATTAAGAAAAACTATTTCTTTAACCCTTTCTGATTTATTTTCAGAACTATGTGGCGTCTGTGAGATCCCGTGTTGATATATCGCTAATATAAATGGATATATGAAATACATATTTTATAAAAAAAATCTTATAAATAAGAGACAACTATAATTAATAGATAAAATAGCATTTGGTTAAAAAATAAATTTGGTGTACAAGATAAAATTATTTGTTTAAAGAGGTTATTAATTTTATAAATTTCTTTAATGTGACCAAAATTCCAACTGAAACTAGTTATATTCAAGAATATAGATATAATTGCTGATAATAATTACTGTTCAGTTATACTTAATTTCGTACAAATATTAGGAATTTATTTGTACTACACATTTAGATCGTGAAAGAAATATGTACTTACTTATTGTTACCATTTGAAATCGTATTATATTTTAATCAGAGACCCTCGATAAGAACCTGATAGGAAAAGCTTTACCATCCTGATTAAGACCTGATCAGTCTCATAGGGATCCTAATCAAGCTCTAACGGCGACTTACGTATTTCTCTACTCGGGAAAAAGAAAACTTTTTTAATTTAATATAAACGTTTAAAATTTTCATAATTTTTAATAAAAATGCGTAAATTAGAAATAATTTATTGGTCATACATATATTAGAAAAATGATTTAGACGTAGTAAGGTAATAAATATTAATTTTGTGAAAAATTCATACACTATTGTGTATTGACTAATATTTCGTTATAATTTTATTTCAGTGAATACGATTATGAGTGAAAAAAAAGATTTTTAATATACAGATTCCTGGAAGACATATAACGTAGAACAAAACTTGTAATTATTGTATCATTAAAGATATTGGAACATCGCGAAAAAATCGAAAATCCCAAAATACACATTTCTTAAAAAAGTTCGATAATCTATTATATTTTTCGATTTTCGATTTTATTTTAGTATTTGGACATTCTTTACTGCCAATTAAACAATTTCTCTAAATTTCGTATATCTTTGTCGAATACCGGAGATGTAACATGAGAAATACGGTAAAGAACTCTGTTTTACCAGCACCCCTTACAATACTAATACAAAAGTATTTTATTTCAAATGTATCGATTTTAAGAAAATATGTTTTTAATCCATCGTTGTGGATATTTATTATATTATTACGGAATATAAAAATATTTTGAGGTTTAGTAAATGTAGATTATAAGTCAGTTTTTTTTCATTTATTTTAAAGATCTTCTGTAGCGGAGCGGTTCGAGCGTTGGAGTTTCACGCAGCGGTCGCCGCTTCGATTCCCAGTCACGTCAACATTTTATAATTGTTTTATTCTTTCGGATACAGTCATCAAATAATTGTAATAAAGAAGTTTGTTTGAAATAAATATAAAATAATATATACAAATTTAAAATACATAAATCTAAGTAATAAAAATTTATAAATCAATAAAAAGATTAGATTGGATTATATTTTTTAATCGACTAAAATGGATAAAAAAGATTAAACCAGATTAAACCAGATTAAAATAAATTAAAAATCCGGGTTTCATCTGATTAAATTAAATTATATAACATTAGATCCGATTAATATAATATTCCATAATATCCGATCAAGTCGTATTTAAAAAAAATCGAATACGTTTCAATCGGACCGCTAAATTGCTTTTCTAATAGTTTTCAATCGGATTTATACGTAAAGTAATAGGATTTAATAAGTTTTAATACAAAGGTTTCCAACTTATACCATGAAAATTAATCCGTTTTAATGTAGAAATTCAGAAGCGCCATTTTCTATTCTATTTTCTAAAGACCATATAACTTTTGTAATGTATAAAGATCTCTTAATTTGATTAGAAAAACATTTTTCTATTTATCTATAAGAGTTTTTATTTACTGTTTATTTAAGTGTAAAGCGACACACTAATCGGTACAAGCACACTAATACGGCCCGATACCCTATTTATATTTAAGAGGGTCCGAAAGTCAATTAAAAATTCAAATTTTGCGACTTTAAATTTTATTGATCGAGAAGTGAATAATTATTTATAATTATAAAAATAAATTCCATAATAATAATAATAATAATAATAATAATAATTTACGGGCAATACACAAACTTGCTTGCCTTTCACTGAGATAGTAATAGACCTATGTACGAAGTTAAACTCCGCAAAAACAACGACACAAAAGTATTGGAATGAAGGGTTAACAAATTTGCAAACAGGGTTGAATTTATTATTGAATCTACCCTACTCATCTCAGAAAGGCGCTGACTCTCTCTCTCTCTCTCTCCCTCTCTCCCTCTCCCCCCTCTCTCTCTCTATCTCTTTCTCCCTCTCCCTCTTACTCTCTTTCCCACTTAATTTTTCTTATTCATATACATAAAATAAAACAAAATTTCAAAATTTGATATTCTGTCAAGGACAACAAATATATAGATGCGAACCTCCGTTCGTAAATTGCTGCCTCAACATCGCTCTACAGAGTCACATATAACAATTATACTGCATAAACAAATTCTTCACAAGTTTAAATATCAAATAAAATATCCTAAACGTTTGAAAAGCAGAGGCAGGGTTGTTCTGTTACTAAAATAGTCTTTAAATAATTGCATCGGCATCCACATCATTTCCGTGACATTCTATATGGGGTTCCCCCTTCAAGATACAATTGATTATTAATAGGTAACGATATTGTATTACATTTATAAAATTTGATTACATATAGTACTAATATACCTTGCATTGTTACAGTTTAGTTACTTTCTTACCAACAATCGCACAACTCCTAAATTTAAAAGCAGTATAAACACCTTGCGTACAGATGGAGCTTCGATCTAAGAAAAATAATCAAATTTAGTCTAAATGATCATTGAGAATCACAGCTTGTTGTTGAAGTCGTGCGATCAAGCCAGTAGCGATGTAAGCGATGGTTAACCGATAGGTACATGAATATTGAACATATATTACAAAACAGCTTTGTCCGATTTACGCACTATACGCAGCGAAAGTATTTGCTTCAGAATATTTACAGTAGATCTTCAGCTTTACAATTTACATGTAAGTTCAATAAAATTGTTCTTTTTTTTTTCATTTATTTACATAAAGTTAATACGAAACATGCATGCTAGTAATAGCATCTGTTTATGATTTTACGATGAATATTATATTTTCAAATGTTCAATCATTAATTATAATATTATGAATTAAGAGAACTCATTTATAAAGCATATATGTAATATGAAGTTTGCAAAAAGAGATTCAAAACCGATAGCTAAAGTCGAAAACGGTCAAAACAGTTTACAGTAAAATATTTGCTACAGTAAAAAAAACGCTGCTAACAGCTTCAGCAGAATGCTTTCTCAAAGAGACGTTCTGAAACATCGAGTTTGAGAATTTTATAATAAAAATTCGCTTTAAATAAATTAATGCTAAAACTATATTTTTATAGACACATGCGTCTATAAGTATTACTAGTCTGAAAAAGCTTAAAACTTAAAATAATTTTTAATGTTTGCACGTGGAAAATTCATTATGCCTTAAATGGGATAAATCGAATAAAAATTGCAAATGTTATGCAATTAATATTTTTATTTTTCTTCCACTAGAATAACTTCTAGACGATTATTAGATATACAAATTAAGGTGATTGTTTGATATACAAATTAAGATAATTATTAGATATGCAAATTAAGATTTGTTAGATATACAAATTAAGATGATTGTTAAATATACAAATTAAAAGAAAATTATACCTACATGATAAAAATATGTACATTTTTAAAAAGAAGATGCAAGTATTAAAAGAAAACAAAAACTTTTTTCAATTTTTAAACAAAATTTTAAAAATAAACAATATTTAAAATAAAACAGCGTTAAAGTAATTGTTAGATATATTTAACGTGAACAACGGCCGAAACCGTATAGTTCTGACCTGCAATGGTGTTAGTAAATCATAGTTTCTACTTCATTTTCTTAAACGCCAAATTAAAATATTTATAATTTTACTTTTCATGTATATTCAGTAACGTATGATCAATTATTTAAGTGCTTTTTCAGCTCAGAAAGCAAAAAATTAGGTAAACAGTCGAACGAAATAAATTTTAAGATGTTACTACTACTAAAGCACGATTCACGTTAAGGTGATGCTAAAGCCACCGGTCACCGACAATTATGAGGACCCACTATTTTCATTTAATTTTCAATTTTTAGTAAATATCTCTCTGAAATGTTGTTGTCTCAACCAAAAACAACAACCTTTCAGAGAGATAATTTCTCAAAATTGAGAATTTAATGAAAAAAGTGTTTCCTCGTATTTATCAGTAACAGGGGGTTTAGCATCACCTTAAAGGGTTAATTGGAAAGAAATGTTGTCTACTTTATGAAAATGTATATACGTTAACGTATTTAACATATATGAAAGTACGAAAAGAAAAAATTTTTCAAATCTTAAAAATTTGTTAATATTAATATTTTTATTAAAAAGAAGGACTTTCTACTATTCAATCAGCCCTCAAATATAATCAGTTCTAAGTAAAGATGGTCGTATAGTAAATTTTGAAAAAAAAACACCTGTACCACACATTACTGTGAATTCCAAATTTTCAAAAATATAATTCTAAAGAAAAAGAAAATTATATTGAATTTTCATTGTAAAAATAACCTAACAATACCACATTTTTAACTCTATTCATCGGCAACACTTTCTTAATAATTTTTTTTTCTAAATCGGAGTTCATGGTTGTAATGCAAATAAGTTAAATAAGATATCCTTAAATATTCAGATTGATTAATTGTAATCCTATGCGCATAAGACTTGCTGAACATTGGAAAACCATAAACGGAGATAACCGCACTTTTGTAAAAATAAGAAATAATTTTCTGATGATTTTAAAACAATTTTTCTATCACAGAATATCCATAAAAAAAATTTCAATAATTTCTTTGTTTTCTGAAGGTTGTTTGCATAGTGTTACGTATGAATGGGAGACGAGGTAGGCAGCGAAAAAAGTAGACGACGGGACTCGAACCCAGGTCCCCAGTGAGCGGGTCTCGTGCTCACACCACGGAGCTAACGTCTACGATACAGGCCAAATGCATCGTAGTCCGGCTCCACTTATCGTTTACTCGTCTCATATGCTCGCGCTGCAAGCGTTGCAGACTTGTGTGTCTGTGACACTTCCCCCCTTTGAGACGAAGCTGTCCTCGGCTTCGGAACTCCCTTACCGATTTAGTGCTGCGATCTTATGCAGTCATCTGCCTTACCACACAGCTCAGAGGCCTGGTGCGCATGGTCTCCTGTGGACTCAGAGGCGCGCGCATGTCTGCACTTGCGACAAAAACACATGCTCAACCTTTACGCGTAGCCAATTTCATTCTGTTCTCTTTCTTTCATAATGTTGTAGCTATTGCTTTTCAACAGTTTAACATTACATACGTATTTATTATCAATTTAACATCATTATATTCGCCGCCAATATTATTTTACATTAATTAACATTACTTCTGTTTATAGCAGTCAGATTTCGAACAGTAGCGACACGTTTTGTCACATCTTTCCACATTATTCTTGCACGTTTATGTACATTTTCTTATGTTTTGGCATCTTTTCACGTTTTCTCACGTTGTCTCATAGAGGTAGAAACCACGCTGCCAATTCATTGACACTTAGTTTCCTAAAACTAAATAAATTTGTTCCAATATGAATTTCTTTTTTCTAATACATTATTTTAAATTGCTATATTTCTTTCTAAAACGGTCGGTTGAGTTTTTTTATCATTGATCGTTGTCAAAAGATAAATTACAAAAAATATTAACTTAGATTTCGTGTGTTTATCAAAATAATAATTAATAATTGGTTTGTTTAATACAAAATGACAGCAACATCTTTCAGATATAAGCAATAAAATTAAAAAAAAATTTAACCTCAAATATTTTGAATGATAAGAGACCTTCCAGTCTTGGCAAAGAGCTCAGCCAAGAGATAGTGAAACGCTACATTTTTCAGCTAAATTTATTTTAATCATTTTCCATCAAATGTTGCCGAGATGTCGCCATTTAAACAAAAAATGACGTTTTCGTGTATAACAATAGAAGAAAGATAGCTTATAGAAAATTTTGCATCGAGAAATATAGATAATTTTATTATCTTTCAAATGCTTTTACACTGAAGCGATCATATTATTTCTACATACCAAAATAATATACCTCATTGATTTCAGAATAAGGAAAAAAAAATACGTTGTAAACCCAAAACGAGTCGATGAATCTTAAAATTTATTTTTAATTCCGAATCCTCATTAAGAAAAGAAAGAAATAATTTGGCAAAAAATGACCACGTCGTTCTCGAAATATAATCGGTCAAAATAAAATTTTAAAAACACATAACCTAGGAAATAAAACTTCTCATGATCTGAAAAAACATACAGCCCAGGCGGAAATCGACTTACCTAGAAATAGCTAATAAAAGCTAATAACTTTTATAATCAATTTATTATATGGGGATTTTGGACTCTAGTGATAGTTAATAATAGTTTCTAGCTTTTATTAACCTTAATCAGCTTTTATTAGCTTTTACATTTTTTACAAAAATAAAAAAGTGCGTGACCTGATAAAAAGCTAAAAACTACTAATAACTTTTTTAAATTATTACTTATAGAAATTAAATATTTATAATTCTTATGATTAGTTACTAATAGTAATAAATTACTAATCGCTTTTCAGTTTTACAGTTATTTTTACGAAAAAGCTAAAAAAAAATAAAAAGAAACAGAAAAACAAAAAAGTGTGTAACCTAAAAAGAAGCCGAAAAAGAGCATTTTTAGGATATTGTCTACATACAAAAGTCTAATAAAAGCTAATAAAAGTTTAAAAACATTTATAAAATTTCATAATAGCTAATAAAAGTTTACAATTATTATTAAATATTATAAACTATTACTAGAGTCTAAATTCAACACATTATAAACTGTTATTAAAATCTTATAAAAGCTAATAAGTTTTATTAAGAATTATAGTATATTATTAAGTTTTATATGCCTCAGATTATTTCCGCCTGGGAGGTCAAAAGATAGTAAAAATCTACCTTTTTGTAAAGTTTCACATAAAATGCTGCCGATTTACTTGACTTATCTTTAGCGAAAGAATATCGATTTTTTACAATTTATTTTCTCATCAAAAGAAAAAGGTCAAATAATTTCAGATATAGTATGGAACTTACGTACGTTACGTATATTATTATATCCGAGAGCACAAAATTCTAATTTTATTATCATTTATTATATTTATAATTAATATATCTATACTTTCATGGCGCCGTAATCATTTGAATTAAAAAATAAATTGTTATAATTATTAAATTTAATGTTATGCTGATAGGGATATACCACTTAAAGCAATATTTTATTCAATCTTGTAACACCCAAATATGTATAACCCAATAAAACCTTTTAATAAATGTTATATTTAAAATCAATGTATAAAAAACTATTTTATTATGAATTAATTTCTTCCTCACAGAGAAAGCTTTGTGATGGTGAACATTTTCTTTCTGTGTTTTTTAACGTATAAACGTGTTTTATGCCTTAGGGAGTCTGAACAGACTAGTCTTAAAAAATGTCTTGAAAAATGTATGTGTGTGTGTGTGTTCGTGTGTGTATGTGTGTGTGTATGGGTGGGTGTGTGTGTGTGTGTGGATGTGTGGGTGTGTGTATTGTGTGTGTGTGTGTGTATGCGTGTGTGTGTGTGTGTGCGTGTGTGTGTGACATATCACCATTCGGTCAATCTGTGGTACAACTTTCCCTAATTTTGCATAGATGTTTGCTATCAATACCCCAGTGTGCGCTTGAAAGTTTCATCGAAAATGATCAAATAATTTATTTTTTTAATGCAGGAATGGTTTCTGGCAAGCGAACTTTTTATACAATAAAGTACTCATAAAATCCTTCATTTTAGGACCGTAAACGATTTTATATAGATTTTATATAGAGTCGTTTTTCAGTTGTTATACTATGTGCAAAATTATTTTTTTCATCATTTATTATACAAAAACGATATGATAAAAGTCCGTGAAATTTTTACTTAATACTTGTTTCATATACAGGTATATTTCTGTAAATTTGTAGATAATAAGACGGATTGTTTTTTGAGAAAGAAAATAAAATGTCAAAAAAATGCATTTAAGGTAAAATGCCCAGTACTTGGACAAAACGAAAATTGTGACCAGTAGTTGGACAGTGACAAAAGTTGTTGCTAGTGATAAAGGTGATAAAACGATATATTCATTGGCATTTATTAGGATAGTTTATGATATATAGTATGTACTTTAACCAAAATTATGATAATTTACGTCTTAATTTTGTTATAAATGTAAATATAACATTTTGAGGTTATGTCGACAACTGTAATATACCGAATGTATTGTCCAAGTTTACGTCCACTGTTTTTTCTGAACCCAGTAGTTGGACACATTTAATTCATATGTCCAACTACTGGGTCCTAACTCTGTCCAAGTACTAGGAGCAGCTTGGCATATGATGTCCAACTACTACGACATATAGTTGCATTTTAAAACTTACTTTTTTAATATAAAAAACTATGTAAGCGTCTTTTTTCTTGTACTAATAACAGTAATACATGCCGCAATAACGATTAGATTAAAGATTTGCGAAAAATATTGAGTTTTGGCTTTACAAACACTGATTCCGTACTTTCGTTTGAAAAAGTGTCCAAGTACTGGGCATTTTACCTTATTTGGAGAACGATAACTTGAGTAATACTTGATGTAATGCCTTGAAAATTTCAGAGAATATTTGTTTGGTATCAGGTTATTGACTGAATTTCGAGCCGATTTGGTTAATAGTCTTCTGAGATATTAGAGATTATTTAATTTAAACAATACATTTTTACCTTGTGTATCACGACATCTTTATCCTACAGAAAATGTTTTGTACGAACTTACGCAAGAACTTACGACTACGCTTACGTAAGAACTTACGACTACATTTACATAAGAACATACGTAACAAGTTATATAAGAACTTACGTAAGAACTTGTTTACAGATTTCAACGAAGATCTTACGTAAGTTCTTACGTAAGTTTAGACGTGAGTTCTTACGTAAGTTCTTCCGAACCATTTTCAGTAGTGTAAGCTTTATTGTTGTGCTTTTTGTTGTAGATATTAAGTATTATTATATATGAGATTTACTATTCTATACTTGTAGCCAACTTCATGCATTATATTTCACGCAAAAATCCAAAGATAATGTTTCTTAAAAAATATTATTATTTTGTGATTTTTTTATAAATAATTTAATATTTAATATTTAATATTTAATATTTAATATTTAATATTTAATATTTAATATTTAATATTTAATATTTAATATTTAATATTTAATATTTAATATTTAATATTTAATATTTAATATTTAATATTTAATATTTAATATTTAATATTTAATATTTAATATTTAATATTTAATATTTAATATTTAATATTTAATATTTAATATTTAATATTTAATATTTAATATTTAATATTTAATCAGAAAATCAGGTATCTTGTCTTATTTATAAGATATTCAACATGTTTGGTCCATCTCATATTCTCATCGAAAATTATACCCAAATATTTTGCTTCATTCACTCTCTTTAGATTTTCATTATTGATTTTAATTTTAATTTTCTGTGGTACACTGTCACAATAGTTTCCGAAAGTTATATAAACAGTTTTTTGTATATTTAATGTTAATTTATTTAGTCTAAGCAATGTTGAGACATCTTCTAAGTATTTGTTCATTTTGTTTTCAACTTCAGACCAAGTTTTTCCATTTGCTATTACAGTACAAAGATTAATATTTAATATTTAATATTTAATATTCAATATTCAATATTCAATATTTAATATTTAATATTTAATATTTAATATTTAATATTTAATATTCAATATTTAATATTTAATATTTAATATTTAATATTTAATATTTAATATTTAATATTTAATATTTAATATTTAATATTTAATATTTAATATTTAATATTTAATATTTAATATTTAATATTTAATATTTAATATTTAATATTTAATATTTAATATTTAATATTTAATATTTATTACACCAGAAAAATTTACATGTACCCAATAGAGATAAAGTTGAGTTACCTTTACATTGGTATTTACAAGTAAATCCTAATGAGGTAAATAAAATTACCTGTACATAGGCTGGCTTATATAACCTAGAGAAGAAACCGAAATACCTAAATACTTATTTAAAAACTAACTTTAACATAAAAACTAAAAAAAAAATAACAAAAAAAAATAAAAAATTTCTTGTAAACATCAGATAAAATTTCCACGCAAAGTGATCTGAACTGATAATTATATCTAACTTATAGATTTATTACAAATTGTTTTAATTTTTTCTTTGTTTTAACTTTACTGGTAGTCAATGATTTAAGATCATTAGTTAACTCGTTGAACACTTTTATAGCTACTATGTAGCTGTCTTTTTACCTATTGATTTAGTTATTTTTGTTAATTGAATACTTTTATTTCTAGTATTGCTTGTCTTGGATTTATATATTTCTTTCAGTATTTCATAATGAAACGAAATAGATTATAAAACGAATAGTTGACTTACAGAAAGAGGAAGACATTGTTTTGAGAATCGATTTTTATTTATGATTTTTAATATTTTGTTTTGAATTCTTTGTATTTGGTTTAGGGTATTACTATATGCTCCTCCCCAGATAATTGTTCCATAATTTATTAAACTTTGAAATAATGCATAATAAATTATCATTAATGTTTTGGGTTTCATAATATTTTTAATTTTGGCAAAAATAAATATTAGATATCTAGTTCTTAGCGTCGCGAATCTCCATAAGAAATTAAGTATTTAAACTTTGATTATCGTTCGCTTGATAATTAACGAGCTGCTGGCGTTCACGGCGAAAAGGAAACGGAGTGACTTGTCACATGGTTTTTGTAACGAAAAACAACAGAGATTTATTCTCTTTATAAAAGTAAAATGACAGGTGTAAGTGTGACTAGTGGTTTAAACAATTATTAATTAAATGCGTAGTGTGTAGAAGTGTGTGTGTGTGTAGCAATAATGTGCTCGCTACCGCGACATAGAAGCACGTAGTTACTGTTACTTATCTCGAAGCGGCCGGAAGAAGAAAGCCAGCAACGCCGAGCGCTGGAGTTTTGTCCAGCGGCGGGGAGTTGCTGAGGTGAAACGGGGGAGACTCCTTTAACACGAAGAATTCCGGCTCTGCGTTCAAATTAGGCCGAACGGGGAGGCCTCGCACTACGGAGGGACCTGGCAGTGGCGCGGAGTTGCATGCACGCGCGTGTTAACTTTCAAAAGCGCGCGTAGACTGAAAGATTTTAAACGGTCCGAACACTTATTCTTTTTAGAATATAGTCTATATGTTTGTCCCATTTCATATTGAAATCGAATAACAATCCTAGATACTTATGATATTCTACTCTTTTTATTGATTGGTTACCTATATTAATGTTTAGAGTATCTGTCACACTATCACAGTAATTTCCATACTTTATGTAAACCGTTTTTCTTACATTTAAAGCTAATTTATTCAAAGTACGCCATTTCGACACTTGATCTAGATATACATTCATTTTATCCTGTACCCATGACCACGTATCATCACTTGATATGATGACAGTGTCATCGGCATAAGACATGATTGTATCATCTTGTATATCTCTCATTAGATCATTGACATAGAGTATAAGGACCTAGTATATAGACCCAGTATAGTCCCTTGCGGAACTCCTGTGGAGATTAATTTGTACTCACTCTTACAATCTTGAATTTTAACTCTTTGTTGTCTATCTGAGAGATAGCTGGTTAACAGTTTTAAGATACAAGCTTATCTAGCAGTATTCTATGATTCACAGTATCAAAAGCTTTAGCCAAGTCTAAGAATACTACAACTATAGGTTTGCTTTTATCCAATTTTTTGTATATTATATTTGTTACATAATTCAAAGCATCCGTCGTACCTCTATTTCTAACAAAACCAAATTCTTTGTCAGATATTATATTACATTTTTTTGAAAATTGGTGTAGTTTATTGCGAATTATTTTCTTAAAACTTTTGCAATGTTAGATATAAGCGAAATTGGCCTATAATTTGAGATACACGATTTGTCCCCTGCCTTGTATATGGATAATACACAAATTAAAAATATGTTCTAGTGGTAATAGTATTTATTCACATATTGATTGTGTTGTATTAACATTTATATTATCTACCCCTCCGGATATTTTTTTTCATTGAAATAATAATTTTATGTATCTCATTGGAATCTATAGGGTGAAGAAAAATGGAATTGTGGTTCCTTGCGCCCACTTCACAAAAGTAGTTATACATAGAATTAGCAATATTAGTTTTATTGTCAATTTTCTCAATTTAGTGTTAATTATATTCCATAACTGTCTTGGATTTCGACTGTTCAATTTTACTTCTTTAGTTCCATATTTGTATTTTGCATCTTTTATAACTTTACTCAATAGTTTATTATAATTATTATATTTATTTTTTAGTAGTTGGCAAGTTGGTTTTTTTTTCCATTATCCACATAAATCTTTTGTTTTCCATTATACTATTATTGCGCTTGTAATCCAATTTTTTCTCGGTATTAAGTCTTTATTTTTGTTCTTTTAATTGTTTATATGTAGTGGCCTTTTTAACAAATTCATTTATCTCATTTGTATTAGTGTGTCTAAAAATCAAAGGATAGTGGTCGTTAAAAGGATTATTTAATTTAAAATAATCAACTTTAATATTATTATTTTTAACAAAAAAGTTATCGATGTAGGTGCCCCCTTCGTTGTTTAATGAGGGCCTTGTTATGCTTATAAAACAGGGAGTATATTTATACTCCAAAAAGTTATTTATAAATTCTTGACTAATAATATTATCACTAAATTATTTTCTAATGAAATTTTTTTCCAAAATATTAATGTTAAAGTCTTCTATTATACAATGGTTTTTCGTATTTGCCTTATCTTTCGAAAATGTTTTCTTACTAAGCATGAATTCTGTTTTTGGCACATCATGGTATCTATAAATTGCCGAAATTCTGAATGACTCTCCGCCCATCAATTTAACATCACTACTTACAATACTCAACCTATCATAAACTTCAATTTTAGTAGTTTTAAATATGTTCTCTTAATGTAAATTACTGCTCCATCTGCTTTATTTACTCTACTTTCATTGTAGTAACTCAATTTGTTCTTTATTTATCTCACAAACATTTGATAGTTTTGAATTTAATGTATCGTATGCCTAGTTTACACTCTCTTCATTTAAATAATTTATAATTAATTCATTATCATTCTTCTTGATTCTTCTTTTTGTTTTAATTGATTTGTTCTTGATTAAATAATGTGACATTTTTACATTAATCTTGTAAATGTTTTCTGTGTTTTTAGTCTTTTTGATTATAATGTTGGGTACTCGTCTAGACTTGCTTTTTTTATTAGCAGTTACTTCTGCAAAAGTATACTTTTTTGTAGTTTTAAATGTATTTTTCTCCTCATCCTTTAGATTTCTTAACAATTGGTTATTTCTTTTAATAGTGTGTTTTCCATCTTTAATGCTTCAAATTCTGAGCAGTCTTCATATTTAGTATCATTATTATCATCATTATTCTCTTCCTCTACAATTTCATTTAATTCTCTTTTTAATTGCTTCTTAAATTTCACTGTTTGCATTGATTGTATATGAGCAATGATAACTCTAGCCTCATTACTCAGTTCATTTTCATCCACTTTTGAGGTTAGTTTTAGCTCCTCACTTAGGTGATAGACATTTTCACGTATTATGCACACTATCGATCTAAACTTTTGCATTGGATGGCACTTATATGTTATTTCTTCTGTATAACTCGGAGAACCTGCGCTCTCCTCCGCCATCTTGCTGAATACTATTTAATAATGACATAATTTATTTTTGCAATACTGAATTTGTATCTATCTATAATATAGCATAGAAAAATTATAATTTTATACCAATTTTTATGGTGGAATTTGTAAACTAGTATATGCTCAATAGTAGTAAAATTTTTAAATGCCCCTGTGGAAATCATAAAATGTAGTAAAACGCAAGGAAACGTAAGACAACGTAGACTATTATGAGTAATCATTAGAAAACGTAATAAAAAGAAAGAAAACGTAACAAAGTGTAAGAAACTCTTGGATTTCGGACATATTTTACGTTTTATTACGTTTTCATACATTTTCTTACGTATTATTACGTTTCCTTATGTTTCCTTACGTTTTATTACTTTAGATTACATTTTCACATTCAAAATTCCGCTCATTAAAAAGACTTCCATAGTGTTCAATATTTTAGAAAAATATTTTCTAAGTGCCAATGCTTTTTAAGTAATTTAATGTTTCTATTGTGAACACGTGAATTGGTTTGTATATGCCTCGCTACCTATACGTGGAAAATGCTAGCTATATTTTTTGTCATGTAATTGCGAACCGTAATAATATGTACGAAACCGTAATAGACTGTAACAATCCGTAAAAGACCGTAAATAAAGGTAAGAATGTCCGAAATCCAACAGAATCTTACGTTTCCTTACGTTTCCTTACATTTTCTTACGTTTTCTTAGTTTATCTTACGTTTTATTACTTTCCTTATTTCCACAGGGGTGAGACTTTAAAAAATTATGCTTTTTGTGTCTTATGCATTTTTTGTAATGAAAGAAAAAAAACAATAATTCAATCTTTTATAGGTATAGATTTCATTTGATTTTATGGATAAAAACAGATTTGAGAATCAATGACACATCGCTGACCAAAGACACCCTGATATACTATATACTATAATATGTTTATTTAAAAATATTCATCTTTCAGTAGGACACAAATCACTAAATGAAAATAGTATAAACAGGAAAATAACCATGATGGGCGGTACTGCACAACTCTTCCTTTTTATATAAGAATTTTAATTAAATTCTCTTGGAGAAAGCATAGTGCCAAAGCTCTTGGCAGTGTTTTTTTTTTAATTTTTGCTAAAATTACATAAAACAAACATTTTACATTTCTTTAAAAAAACGCGCTGAAATATCTTCTTCATGATAGCGTAGAAACGATATCATAAGATTAATTTATACTTTCAACAGAATCGATAAAAAATACATCCGCCATATTGAATCCGTCAATTTGAATTTTGTATTTTTAACACCAAATTCGTGATAAGCAACCCTAAAATCCTTCAGAGTATCAAATTTTAACAAAATATATTGGGATGTTGAATAAGTTCTCGCTATTCCTTCATGAAAATTAATGCTTTATTTAAAAAAAATAGTAAAAAATCATGTCACTTAAAGTATTGTCCATTGCTAGCTACTTTTTACCATCTTTCTGTCAGCATTTGAATTCCACGTCGGTAAAACGACTCATTTTTTGAGGCTATCCAAGAGTCGACCCATTTTTTGGCATCTTCATAAGAATTAAAGTGCTGCTTAACCAGGCCGTGTGCCATCGATCGGAACAAGTGATAATCAGCAGGGGAAATGTCTGGTGAATTCGGCGGGCGGGGTAGGACTTCCCATTTAAGCGTTTCCAAGTAGGTTTTCGCCGGTTTTGCAATATGCGGCCGAGCGTTATCACGCTGTAAAATCACTTTGTCGTGTCTCTCCGCGTACATCGGCCGTTTATCCTTCAATGCTTGGCTCAAACGCATCAATTGTAGTCGATAGCGATCTCCTGTGATAGTTTCATCCGGTTTGAGCAACTCACAATAAACTACACCCAGCTGATCCCACCAAATGCAGAGCAGAAGCGTGAAACCATGGATATTCGGCTTTGACGACGATGTTGATGCATGGCCGGGTTTAGCCCACCATTTTCTCCGCTTAGGGTTATCGTAGTGTATCCATTTTTCATCGTCCGTCACGATACGATGTAAGAAACCTTTCTTTTTCTGCCGTTGAAGCAGTTGTTCACATGTGAAAAGACGCCGTTCGACGTCTATCGGCGTTAACTCGTACGGCACCCAATGTCCTTGCTTCTGAATCATACCTAATGCTTTCAAACGCTTCGAAACTGTTGTGTAATCAACTCCTAATGATTCTGCAAGTTCAGCTAGCGTCTGACATGAGACTTTGTAGTAATGCCTCCAAATCTTCGTCTTCAAACTTTTTCGGTGCACCAGTGCGTTCTTTATCTTCAATATCAAAATCATTATTTTTGAAGCGTCTAAACCAATCTCTGGTTGTTGTTTCCGATAGATCATGGCCACCGTAAGTCTCAACAAGAATTCTGTGTGCTTCAAATGCACATTTTTTTAATAAAGTAGTGCAGTAAAATTCCCCGCAAATACTCCTTATTTGGTACAAAATTTAACATGTTTGACACTATGAAAAAAAAGTTGTTTACACTTCGGCGAAATGACATATACTGAATTTGAAGCTGCTTATAGTACTTCTATATAGATGTGTTACCACCTTCAACTATATGCTTGCAGTACTAGTAACGTCATCTGTTGAATAACAGTGAGAACTTATTCAACATCCTAATATTACCGTAGAAAAAACGTAATAAAAGGTTAAGACATGCAACAAACGTCCAAGCAACATAAGTGCAATTCCCAATCTCTGCTATATTTTTCTTTATTCACCAATAATCACCTCCGTTATAATAATACTATTTTATTTTACACGCTAAATAATAAATTGATACCATCAAATGATTATAAATAATAAAACATTTAGATTTATAGAGAGTTAATTTATTATATCACCACAAGAAAAAGTATGGATTATAAAAAACGTTGTAAGACAAAAGCGAGTCGAAAATCTAAAAAAAATATTCTTTCAAATCTTCATCATAAAACTAAAGAAATGAGCTCCGATTCGTAAAAAACATACTGTTTAATACATAAGAAATAGGCAATCAAAAATTACAAAAAAAGATATAACCTCTCTCACAGAGCGTGACGCAATAGTGCATATGAAGACGATAAGAAACTACAGTCTGCGGTTGCAGTATCGGTCTAGTGCCGAACGCATCTACATCTGGATCCAGAAGCTCGTGGTTCGAGCCCGAATTTCGCCACGTTTTTCATATGTAACAACTATAGCATCCCTTGGTAAATATGTAACGGCGGTGGTTATTGGTGAAAAAAGAAAAATATAGCAGAGATTGGGGACCGCACTAAGATGTTTATTGCATGTCTTAACCTTTTATTACGTTTTTTCTACGGTAATATATTTTTATAAAATTTGATATTCTAAAGCATTTTAGGGTCGCTGCGATCACGAATTTGGTGTTATAAATATAAAACTTAAATTGGCGGATTCAATATGGCGGATGTATTTTTTTAAATCAACTGAATTCGCTTGGGATATCGTTTCCACATTTGATTTTCCGATTTTTGATTTTTAGGTTTTTGGGTTGTTTGACTTGTTAAAAATATTATGATCAATTTGGTGTTAATGCATTAAAAAGATCATAAAATTACCTATCTTTTACAATCGCAAATTATAAATAGACTCTTCCCCTTCTTCTGTTACATACGAAAACGTAATATTAAAGGTTAATTTATAAGAACAAAGAATTTCATATTGAAGTAATTCATTTAGTTTGAGAGAGCTACGTACCAATGAATTGGTTTTGTTTCGTGATTGTATTAACCTAACTTTCTCCTACAAGAGACTGCAATTTATTTTTTAATTTAACGTCGCCATATTTGTGCTCCCATATGGTGCTAATCAACGACATCTATGATGTGTTTGTAAACAAAGCACATGCAATTTTTCCAGAGGTGCTTGTATCAATCGACAGAGACTAGGAATCGAACCCGGGTAACCGGTGTGGGAATCCGACACTCTACCGACTTAACCACCGTAGGCCCCTAAGAGAGAGACTGCATCTATATCACATGTGTCAATCATTAATTTTATTTTAAATTAAGTAATAGTCACTTCTGAAGCCTGAAATCAAAAACTAGAAAGAAAAAGCACAGATTGTTCAAAACATCGAGCAAGATTTTCTTTCATCCTCTTAACCTTATTTATATAAAACATACAATCTATTAACAATCTCTGGTAGATAGTAATCGTTACTTTTTATTACATTAATTCATCGATCGCATATTGAAGCCTGAAATCAAAAATTGGAAAGAAAAAGCACAGATTGTTGAAAACATCGAGCAAGATTTTCTTTCATCCTCTTAACCTTATTTATATAAAACATACAATCTATTAAAAATCTCTGGTAGATAGTAATCATTACTTTTTATTACATTAATTCATCGATCGCATATTGACTATCACTATCAAAAATCACTATCAAATCATTTGTATCAATATCTATTCAAAATGCTCTTTTGTGAAACTATTTTAAAAGTCATTGTCAAGTATCATTGTAGTGTCAACACAATACTAGGTGTGATTATATGTGATTTATATATAATTATATATTACATTGCTTTCTCAAAGAGAAAGCTGAGTGATGGTGAAATTTTTTTTATAGGTTTTTAACGTATAAACATGTTTTATGCCTTGGTCCGAATAGACTAGTCTTAAAAAATGTCTGCGTGCGTGCATGCGTGTGTGTGTGTGTGTGTGTGTGTGTGTGTGTGCGCGTGTGTGTGCGTTAGTATGTCCACCATCAATGTACAGTATAACTTTTCCAAACTTTGCACAGATGTTTGCTATTAATACCTGGTGTGCGTTTGAAAGTTTCAGCGAAAATGGTAGAATAAATTTTTTATGGCCATTATTCAAAATTTAAGAATTTTCAAATATTGGTTTTTAAAATAAGTAAATATGTAGACACAATTAATTTTTAAAAGATTTATATCTATTTATGTATATTCAAAAATTATGTATAAGTACCAATATAATGTGCGAAAAAGTTAAAATATTAATGAATTAGATATGTATCACGTTCTAACATATAAAAAGAAAATTTTAGTTTTTGACCAATAAACAAAATGAAACGGGCATGGCAAGTTACGTAGTAAGTATCTTGAGAGTTGTTTGTAATTGATCATTATATAACGTAACTTTAAGTTAAGTAAGCCCTTGATTGAACACAACAATATTTTTGCTTTACTATGATTAAATATAATAAACTTGACTTTGTTTGATTGATCTCAGTTCTTTTTTATCTGTAAGTTCGTTGCTAAATTATTTATAATTATTTATGTATTTAAAACTTGACTACTTTCCATTGATCTCATTACTTTTTTAATCTATGGCTTACCTTATCAAATAGATTATTGTATTGATCCATGATAATTTTGCGGAATACATCAAACTCGCCTAACCTTTCACTTTTTTAAAGTTAATTTTTTTTTAGAGATTTCAGTCCTTTTTTGTAAATTTTTTCGAGTCTTTCATATTTGTTCTAATAATAAAATATAAGCATTTTTAGCACCTTTCGGCCATGGCTTTTTTGTAACATATATATCACTAACATGAAACCACTGATTGTTCTGTCGCAAGATATTAGTATAATGACCTTGAAGAATATTACCGTACAACAATTTCCGTACGACGACTTTACCCTGAAATTTTATAAGGAACAAAATAAGCCTTGGTTCATTGAAATCGAACGAAAAATAAAAAAGTTAGACGTCTCGACTAAAATTGTTTTAATTCTCAAATTAAATTGTTAATATCTGCGCTACCAATGTGTCTTTTTGTTTCCTACTTAGTAGAATACCACCCTTTCAGTTATACTTGAGTTGGGTGTATCAAATGGAAAGAACAATAAATAAAAATTCATTGCTAAAAGTTCTATTTTCAGGTTGACAACTACCTTAATTGATATTTTCTACAAGTTTTAAAAATATCCATTAACTTGAGTTGCGGCAGAAACTTTTTGAAGTAAAAAAAATATGTTTCTAGAAATACGCGTTTAAAGTTTTTATTTCGATTTTTTGGCAAAAAATAACTGGAGTTCCATAAAAAAATTCCTTAAATAATTCAGTAAGAATCAAGACTTATTATTTTTTCTTGATAAGATTTTTACGCCTGGTACACTTAAAAAAGTGTAAAATTGCTTAAGTTACAAATAAAGGAAGATTTCCGTTGACAGATCAGCCCCGAGCAACTGTAGTCTAACTACTATAGCAAATTTATAAATAAGTCTGAACGAAATTTTTTAGTTAAAATTATAAAGTTTATATCTACGTTAAACAGGATTTAGATTTTGGAAAATTATTAGAATAGGCAATCGCAAAACATATCGATGAATTAGCCCCGGTCTGCCCTATGTATGTGTACGCATGTATGGACCAAAATTTGTGTTCACTACAACATTTTAAGGGATACTACGCGCTCAGTTTTGCAGACATATTACATATGTTTGAACTTATAACTGATTACATTTTGAAGCTGAATGGATAATACTAGACTAATTGTTTAATAAAAATAATAATTTAGTAAAATTTATAAGAATTGAAACAACTTTTGTTGTCATTTTATACGTTAAACTTGTCAATAATATGTGTCAACAATAACTATTAAGTGATTTTTGCAAAAAAATGTTCTTTATTTTTTGCAATTGTTATCGTCATTTTATACGTTGAATTTGCCAAAAATATATACATTTTCATAAAGTAGGTGTAATTTTCTTTTGATTGATATATCTAACAATAACTTTAGAATTACTCTTGTGAAATAATAACAAAATATTAGCTTCAAGTTTTTTAATACTTTAAATATGTAAAAAATATGTACATTTCTTTAAATATCTAACAATTAGTTTAAAGCTATTTTAGTGGAAGTAGACATCACGACTTTGAATTTTAAATACACATTTTTCAAAAAAATTTTAATCTGTGTACTGCAAATATATAGAATATATTGTACAATTTGAAAGTATACATGATTTCTTTTAAATAGATATATTTGTTTATTATTTCGAATTAAAAATAAAGTTACTTAATGTAGATAACCTATAATTATGTGCTCAAGACATGGCTTATATAACAAACTTCTTTAAGAGAAAAAAAAATTTCCTTCAATTTTAATTAAATAATAAATTCTTATACCATACATTAAGCACATCAAAAAGTTAATTTGAAGAATATAAGGAAAATTTTGTATAATTCGTGAGTTACTTAGACAACTGTTAATTAATAATTTTTAAATCAAATAAATACCTATATTCTTTTTAAAATTATGAAAAAAAAAATTATTTAATAACAAAAGGCAATATCAAAATTAAATATGATATAAAAGTGAACTTTATTTATTTATTTATTTACTTATTTATTTATTTATTATTATCTTAGATTTATCGAAACTGTAATACTAATTTATTATTACTTTCAGTTAATTTGTACCCAAGTCATTTAAATACATAAAAATTTATATATGCTTTTAAAATTATCAAATCTTAACTCTAAACATTTTTATTAATATCTTAATTGAAGTGCAAGAATAAAGTCCGCCCGTAAGCTCTAGAAAATTTAAAACCGGAACGGCGCGCAGATGCGAGAGAGAGACAGCACCATAGGAAAATAACGGCTGGCGCCTTCTCGCGGAGACTATTCAACTACCGCTTTTGAGAACCAACCGATCCAGAAGAATCGTTCTTCTATATAGGTCTATATTCGTTGGCAATACCCAGCCGTATGTGCGGCCGACTTAACGGTCCTTTCACTTATATATTTGTTGCGGCTAACTTCACGGTCCTTTTACTTTTCGGGCTGGAGAAAGAAAGTTGATATACTTTCAACATTTGAGAATTACATACTCGTTTATTATGACATAAAATAACTTTTTGGCTAATATTTTTGTTGGAAATCATAGTTTAGTACGAAAACATGCTATTAAGTCGAAATAACTTGGTAATAATACGAGTAGTAATAAGTACTTGTTATCGTATAAAGAAAAATCCGAACACCAATATAGAAGTAAATAGTAGCACGGGCGCTGCGGCTTCGTCTGCTTCTCAAACTCGCCTTCGTGGCGCTACCGCGCCACTTGATATACAATTATACATAAGTGAACTTAGAAAATTTTACTTCACAAAAGTAAAATAGAGTTGGTACTAAAAAGTAATATATTATTGTACAGTAAAAGTTCAGGCACTATTGGAAGACGGGACTGAGCATAAGGCGCTTAGTTTTGGTGGTTATGATTGCTAATGACGAGGTCCAGGTAGTGGGTCCGTAGGTTTTGGTGTCGAGCTATAACTACTGGTCGGTGACGGTATCCAGTTGGTTATAGGTGCCGATAACGAGGTCAAGGTAGCGCGCTCCGTAGTGTTTTGTGTCTAGATGTAGGGGAACGTGGGGTGGTATGGGCATCAAATTTTTCAGCTAGATATATTTTTTTATTTATGATGCAGTGGCAGTTCTATATTAGCTCATTTTGTTCAACATTAACTCAAGAACAAAATGCGCTAAGGTTTTGTCAGAAAAAATAATCTATTTTTTTGTAAAAATACATAATACGAAGGTACCTCAAAATACCCATACCGCCCCACGCGTGGGGTGATATGGGTTTTGCACGAGGGTACGTGGGTAAATACTATTATTATTAAAAATGGTTAACGATGATAATTTATTTTTAATTTTATTTCATGGAAAGGTTAATTAAACGCATAGAAAAACTTTTGCAACATTTATTTAAAATATAAAATTTAAAAATGCTTTTTAAACATACATATTTGATATTTATCAGAACACTTAAATTTATGAGTCTTTTCACATAGGTAGTTTTCTTATTTATTAGGAACATTAAATAACTTTTCATTGCAACATCTAACTTATACTAACAAAAGTTTATTGCTGTACACCTACATCGCAAGAACCTGCCGTCTGCTCTTGTTACTTCGCCTCACATGCCCATAGCGCCCCCGTCATTTTGCCCATACCGCCTCACAAGCTATATTTTTTAAATAACTATATTAATTTAATTATAAAAGGAAAGTAAAATAAATCAAGTATGCAAATTAAAGAGAAAGAGTCAATTAGTTGAACGAAACCATTAAAAGTTGCCCAAATATTTGAAAAACTATCTTTTTAGTCGATCAAAGTTCGTTCAAAATTAACTTTGTTAGATCTATAACAATCCATATTTTCTAAAATTTGATTTAACTTGTAAAATCACTTTTTTTGTTATAATTACGTTTATTATTCTTTTATAAATTATTTAAAAAATTGCAGTTATTCAGTGCGTATTCTTTATACCTAATATTAAAGATACCCATATTACCATGATACACATACCACCCCACGTTCCCCTAGGTAGGGACGAGAAAGGCGCCCAGGTGGTTGTAATAACCGATGACGAGGTCTAGGTAGTGCGCTTCGTAGTTTTTGGTGTCTAGTTATAACTACTTGTCAGATACGGTGTCCTGGTGGTTATAGTGGCCGATGTCGAAGTCTAGATAATGCGCTACATAGTTTTTGATGTCTACATATACTTAGTGGTCGAAGAAGGTATCCAGATGGTTATGGTGGCCAATGCTGAGGTCTAGGTATCGCGCTCCGTAGTTTCTTGTGTTTAGATGTAGGTACTGATCGAAGAAGGTGTCCAGGTGGTTATGGTGGCCGATGACGAGGTCTAGTTGACGCGCTCCGTAGTTTTTGGTATCTAGTTATAGGTACTGGTTGGAGAAGGCATCTATTACGTGATTATAATAGTCGATGACGAGGTGTAAGTAGTGCACTTTGTAGTTTTTAATGTCTTTATATACCCTAGTAGAAATTTCAAACTGTAAAACTGTCAGAAACTGTGATGCATGTGTGTAGAAGTGTATAAAACCATGAAATTTCGCTAAAAACGGTGAAATTATTTTTACATTTCCAATTGGATTTTAAAAAGTATTATAGAATATTTCATAAATTTTGTCACATTTTCTACATAGTTTTTCGCAGTTTTTCACATTTTATCACAATTTCTCACAGTTGTAATTTCCTTATATAAGAGAATCCAATGGAAAAAGATGTGAGAAAATGTGAAAAACTGTAAAAAACTGTGAAAAATTGTAAATATCTGCGAAAAAATGTGAAAAATTGTGTAAGTTTTATTAGACAAAATACGTGTTTTTTATAAGTTTGAGAAACTGTGAAAAACTACGTAAAGCTGTGAAAAACTATGGAAACTGTGAAAAAATGCGCATATTTGTTTGTAACAGATATTCCAAAAGTACGAGTATATAAATTTCACACTTTTAGACACTTTCTTATCAGCGCGGTAACATCTGATACTTTGATGAGTCATCATATACAATATTATTTGTGTAATGCATGATTCTAAATAAATCTTTTCTCATTTAAATTAATTTTATTATTTAAAGAAAGAAAATGAATGTAATTAAATTGTGATATTTGAATGAACGTATCAAAAAAAATTTTTTTATAAAAGACTTTAATCATTAATATATATAATTATAAATAGTTTTAAGAGGAATAAGGACAAATAATCAGGATGATAGAAAGAAGGTAAGTGCAATTAAATTTTCTTATTTATTTGATGATAATATCTATTATTTAGTACATCTATTATATTATACATATTTAGAGATACGAGTTGGTAAAATACATCTATTACATCATGTTTACAAAGAGGAATTTGTTTATTCAATTCCTTTGAACGTGTCTGTACGCTGGTGGTTATAAAGTTAATTACATTATCGTCATGACTATTTTTATTTACAATAAATTAAATAACTTCATCCGCAACGAAACTTACATTACCCGCTATAGAATTTAAATTTTCGAGGCGAACGTCAATACACTTTTCTACGTATTGGATAAGACAGTTAAAAGTAACTTTCTTCATAATACAACTATGCCGAAAATGTTTACATACAATAGATTTTCCAGGTCTCCGATCCTTCTCTATTTCGATAGCTTTATCTTGATGAATATGTATGAATTTTAAAATCCAACCATTGCCGTAAATCTTTTGATCCCTTAATTCATCAGTGTTCCCACGGAAATACTTGAAAATAGCAACAAAAGTATCTTTAAATTCTTGCCAATCACTGATTGGGAACACTATTCAATCAAAGTCAGTAGACAGCAGTCGTACAGTTGGTCGGTAATATTCATCTTTGTAACTATCGTATTCTAAGCCAACGATAATGACACATGATTCAACAGATGAAATCCCCTCCTCATTTGGTTCCACCTCTACCGACGATCTCGTGGCCGCGGTGAGATCCCCGCGCGGGTCCGCTCACGAGTCCGTGAGCGCTATGGTGGAGCTCGCACGATCACCAATCAGCTTATTAGCACTACCGCCACCAGCGAGATCGCTTATGCCCGCGACCAATCAGCTCGCGGATATCGCGGCGGTTTGACAATGAGTTTCTTCGTCAAACACCGCGGCAGCCCAATCAGCTTATTAGCGGCTCGGCGATCGCTAATGAGATTCCAAACCCCCGCTACCATAACTAATCATCTCATTAACCCTTTCAGGGGCAGTGGTACATATACGTACCACCTTTTTGCTTTCAGTTTTTTCTGTATTTCGAGCGTATTTTTCAGTGCTCCTATGCGTGTGAGTACTTTTTGGACTCTTGAGATGAGAAGTTATAAGATTTGTATAGAAAAGTATGCAAATTTATTTATTTATAAATAGTTATAAACAATTGAATCACAAAAAAATCGGTTTTCTTCGTAAAAAATCGTTTATTTTTGAACAAAAAACTCTAGAGCTCTGAAAATTTCAAAAAAAAAATGTGCCCCTGAAAGGATTAACGCCCACACGGAAGATTTGTTGTTGATAGCAGCGCTATCTGTATCTCATATTTTCAGATTATTCTGTGAAATTGCGTCAGTCGTTGCCGGACCGCTTTCATAACCGTACGGGTAACTCTTGTCCGCCCTTCAAGAATGTCCTCTTTCAGTACACCGGTTTGCACGTCTTTGTTTCGTTTTGCGTAAGCACTTCGTGAAAAACGATTCGACGAATAGCAGAATTCTATAGCACTATCTCGGTATGCGGTGATGTGATCAACTCGCGAATCGTGTCAAAATTTATCTTCTGACTGTTCGTATAATTCAAATGTATACCTTTGATCTTGCATACGTAGTCCTCGCTACCGTCGGGTTTCTTGTATTGGTACGCGTAAAACTTTTGACCGTCTGATAGAAACGTCGTTATGTATGTACCGATACCCTCGTCGGACAACTCATCCGTCAGACTGCCAAGTGTCCTACCGATTGGCAAATCGTGTTCACCATTCTCGCCTTTGCTAACGTAGAAAACTGAACTTGTGTCATGGTAAAGAGCACGGGGCTCCAAAGCGTGCAGATACTCAAACAGTTTCAATCGAGCCTGTGCGGTTATAAAGGCAGCAATGACAACGTTCGTGGCTGGAGATGGTTTCAAAGCTTCAGCTTTGTAGCACCAGTTCACGTACAGTGTTTCCTCGCTGACAATCAATATCCCATTAACGTCTACTTCAGCACTAGTAAGTAATTCCATAAGTCTTTCGGGTTCTGTAACAATTTCTGTTTGCGACAAGTTTTCGAGTTGACCAAATTTACCCCAAAAGGAATTTAAACATAATTTAGCTACCTATCTTAGACCGGCATTTAAACATATAGCGTTCTTTTCCAATCTTATACATTCAGCTGCTTCGAGTTCATTTACGTACCGCTTTTGATTCTCGGTCGTGACACACTCTGGTGGATATCCGAATGCCAAAGTTTTTTGCATAAAAAATTCGTCTATGTATTCAGTAAACAGACCACCTTGCCGTGCTCTCGAGTTGTATCGCGTCATTTCATACTGTCAAATCTCATAAACATCTTACACGACGTAACCTAGTTTGTCAGCCGTCTTGATTTCCTCGTATACCCATGTACCCCGTAAAAATCGATTGTTTGGATCCTCGTGCGCACTCATCTTGTAACATTTGCTCGTAACACGTACGACATGATGGAAATAACAGTTTCACGTGTATTTTTACCAGTAATACAAGGTAATACAAATTTTGAGGTGGAAGTACGTTACACACGAGCAAGCCGTTTACTCGAGATATATCATTGTTTGGATCTATGAGACATTCCTCACGACCGACGTATATTGTAGGATGACCAACGGGGTACTTACCGTGCTTACAAATGTACGGATATAGAGAACATACGTCCACGTACTTTATTTTATCGCCCCCTTGACAATCAAACACTTTAACTGTGTTACGTATGTGATCAAGCGATTTTCTCTTGACAACATAGACGTTTTCTTTAATTAGCCGCTGAAGTTGTTCATTTTGAGAGAGTTCCTTATTAAACTCACACCCTTATATTCCAATCAACTCGTAATTACAGGTCTTTATCTTGCCACTAATGGCGAGCGTTCTCTCGTACCTATCATCTATCGATTCACCACTTGCCAATACTATGTCTCTATTTATCCGGTAACAGCGAGGGCATCGATGCCAAAAGCAGCCATAAAATTGTAGTACTATACCTTTATGATTTTCGTCGTCAAAAAGCCAAACAAGCTTATCGTAAAATGGACACTTTTTATTTTATAGGTTGCATGGAACATAAATGACCTGGTGGTAATCGTGTTTTACACGTATAACAAAATGAAATACCGCACTCGTGCTCTTCTTTATCTTTTCAATGTTACGCACAGTCTTGAAACATTTTGCACATATCTTTATTTACTCACATACACTGCTAGACTTATTGAACGATTCTCTCTTTAAATGATATTTATAGCAAATATCACCAAAAAAAGTTCGACAACAACTGCTACATTTTCTGAGATTTATAGACTTTTTACACATAGGAATTTTCATACATTTGAAACGTTTGTTTGAGCATCTGTTATCTTCGATTCTATCACAACTCTTGTTGCAAGGTATACAATAAGCTTGGTCACGAGCTGCATCTATTAAATTAAGTATCGTTTAGGAATGCTTCAAACGTTCGTAGTACATGATTCATAAAGTATGAATAACCCTTGTATGGGTTTCGATGACAAAACGTGTACCATCATAAACTGGTGGAGACCCCTTTCCAAAATTATTCAAAAAGTGCACAACTTTAGTAATACCTTGGGTAGCAAACTAATCTTGAAAACGAGAGTTGTGATAGAATCGAAGATAACAGATGCGTATAGGCGCAACGATCTTTCTCTCTCTTTTTCTTTATAGACTCCGGATCTTCTACCATGTCTTATATATTATACAATTATATATGTATATGCACACACATACTCAATAGGTATATAATTCATATTCTTTATCCTACTATGAGCCGTTATATATATATCACCCTTTCTTCAATAATTATTATCTCGCTACCTTTGACTCATGCGAGAAAATATATATATATATATATCGTTTTCAAGATTAGTTTGCTACCCAAGGTATTACTAAAGTTGTGCACTTTTTGAATAATTTTGGAAAGGGGTCTCCACCAGTTTATGATGGTACACGTTTTGTCATCGAAACCCATACAAGGGTTATTCATACTTTATGAATCATGTACTACGAACGTTTGAAGCATTCCTAAACGATACTTAATTTAATAGATGCAGCTCGTGACCAAGCTTATTGTATACCTTGCAACAAGAGTTGTGATAGAATCGAAGATAACAGATGCTCAAACAAACGTTTCAAATGTATGAAAATTCCTATGTGTAAAAAGTCTATAAATCTCAGAAAATGTAGCAGTTGTTGTCGAACTTTTTTTGGTGATATTTGCTATAAATATCATTTAAAGAGAGAATCGTTCAATAAGTCTAGCAGTGTATGTGAGTAAATAAAGATATGTGCAAAATGTTTCAAGACTGTGCGTAACATTGAAAAGATAAAGAAGAGCACGAGTGCGGTATTTCATTTTGTTATACGTGTAAAACACGATTACCACCAGGTCATTTATGTTCCATGCAACCTATAAAATAAAAAGTGTCCATTTTACGATAAGCTTGTTTGGCTTTTTGACGACGAAAATCATAAAGGTATAGTACTACAATTTTATGGCTGCTTTTGGCATCGATGCCCTCGCTGTTACCGGATAAATAGAGACATAGTATTGGCAAGTGGTGAATCGATAGATGATAGGTACGAGAGAACGCTCGCCATTAGTGGCAAGATAAAGACCTGTAATTACGAGTTGATTGGAATATAAGGGTGTGAGTTTAATAAGGAACTCTCTCAAAATGAACAACTTCAGCGGCTAATTAAAGAAAACGTCTATGTTGTCAAGAGAAAATCGCTTGATCACATACGTAACACAGTTAAAGTGTTTGATTGTCAAGGGGGCGATAAAATAAAGTACGTGGACGTATGTTCTCTATATCCGTACATTTGTAAGCACGGTAAGTACCCCGTTGGTCATCCTACAATATACGTCGGTCGTGAGGAATGTCTCATAGATCCAAACAATGATATATCTCGAGTAAACGGCTTGCTCGTGTGTAACGTACTTCCACCTCAAAATTTGTATTACCTTGTATTACTGGTAAAAATACACGTGAAACTGTTATTTCCATCATGTCGTACGTGTTACGAGCAAATGTTACAAGATGAGTGCGCACGAGGATCCAAACAATCGATTTTTACGGGGTACATGGGTATACGAGGAAATCAAGACGGCTGACAAACTAGGTTACGTCGTGTAAGATGTTTATGAGATTTGACAGTATGAAATGACGCGATACAACTCGAGAGCACGGCAAGGTGGTCTGTTTACTGAATACATAGACGAATTTTTTATGCAAAAAACTTTGGCATTCGGATATCCACCAGAGTGTGTCACGACGAGAATCAAAAGCGGTACGTAAATGAACTCGAAGCAGCTGAATGTATAAGATTGGAAAAGAACGCTATATGTTTAAATGCGGTCTAAGATAGGTAGCTAAATTATGTTTAAATTCCTTTTGGGGTAAATTTGGTCAACTCGAAAACTTGTCGCAAACAGAAATTGTTACAGAACCCGAAAGACTTATGGAATTACTTACTAGTGCTGAAGTAGACGTTAATGGGATATTGATTGTCAGCGAGGAAACACTGTACGTGAACTGGTGCTACAAAGCTGAAGCTTTGAAACCATCTCCAGCCACGAACGTTGTCATTGCTGCCTTTATAACCGCACAGGCTCGATTGAAACTGTTTGAGTATCTGCACGCTTTGGAGCCCCGTGCTCTTTACCATGACACAAGTTCAGTTTTCTACGTTAGCAAAGGCGAGAATGGTGAACACGATTTGCCAATCGGTAGGACACTTGCAGTCTGACGGATGAGTTGTCCGACGAGGGTATCGGTACATACATAACGACGTTTCTATCAGACGGTCAAAAGTTTTACGCGTACCAATACAAGAAACCCGACGGTAGCGAGGACTACGTATGCAAGATCAAAGGTATACATTTGAATTATACGAACAGTCAGAAGATAAATTTTGACACGATTCGCGAGTTGATCACATCACCGCATACCGAGATAGTGCTATAGAATTCTGCTATTCGTCGAATCGTTTTTCACGAAGTGCTTACGCAAAACGAAACAAAGACGTGCAAACCGGTGTACTGAAAGAGGACATTCTTGAAGGGCGGACAAGAGTTACCCGTACGGTTATGAAAGCGGTCCGGCAACGACTGACGCAATTTCACAGAATAATCTGAAAATATGAG